>VURO01050947.1:82766-135439 GCA_015108175.1 Pelvicachromis taeniatus | reverse complement strand
GGGGGGAAAAATTTTTTTTTTTTTTTTTTTTTTTTTTTTTTTTTTTTTTTTTTTTTTTTTTGGGGGGGGGGGGGGGGTCTCCTGGTGTCTGTGTTGTCAACCACAAACTACAGTGTCTCCTGCCTGGTGCACTATGATTCTGACCTCTGACCTCTGTACACAGACCATGTTAAATAAGAGTTGCAAATAAATTCCCACATACGATAATTAAAACATTTAGATTTACGCAATCATTTACAAAATACAAAGAACAAGTCTTCACAACAACTGCAAATCAAATGTGTTGCCTCAAGACTTTTACAATCATTATATCTTTTTAACAAATAATAACCTCATTTGAACTGCATCTAATACCAGAAAGATAATAGCTCATTGTGAGGAGATTATAGTGACAGTGCAGCCCAGTTGCATCTATCAACATGCACGTGATGTTATTACTGTGTAAAAACATAAAGAGATTGCAGTCAAGGCTGAAGGTTACTTTTCAGTGTTGAGGTGTTCTCACCTGCAGCTCACTATTTCTGTTTTTAATGCAGAGTAGGGATGATGCAGGTGCTCAATCTAGAAGGCTGCAGATTGCCACCCAAAGAACAATGACACTAAGAATCAGGCACAGCATCGCAATGACTGCTTGTGGTTTTGGGAGGGGCTATACCGTGAGAAATTCAGCAGTGATTTGTTGATAGAGCTATATAGACTCAAACAGACAATTTATCAGTGTCTTGCTGTGCAAGTCCTCTTTTCTTTACAGCATTGCTTCAATTCAATAACCTCAGGTTCACACATGAACTTTGAGTTGATCATTGCAACACTGTTAGTAGAAAGAGAGCCTCATTTGACTCTAGAGTACCTTGGCATACAGACAAGTTCATGGAGTTCATGGTCTGCAACGTCCCATCACCCCTCCACCACCGTGCTTGACACAGTTCATTTGTGGTGTTTGTGCTGATATGCTATGATTATTTTCCTCCTTACATAATGCTGTGTATTACAGTCAAACATCTCCGTTTTGATCTTGTTGTGATATCTATCTTTGCAAACCTCAGCTGCACTGCCAGGTACATCCCTTCCAAACAAGTCATACTTTTTCAGTCTTTTTCTAATTGTCTCTAACCGACGAGGAGTTGCAGGTTTTAACAAAAAGCGAGCCTTTATTTTGGGCTGATAAACAGAGGACAAAATAAAAGGCAAGCACAAAGGCAAAACTAAACTCAAACCTAAACTGGGCACTAATAAAATAAAGACTAAGAGGACTATGACAACATGAGACTAAGATGACACGAGGGTGAGTAACACAGACGACTTGACAAAGACACACAGAAAACAGAGGACTAAAATACAGACACAAGGTAATGAGAGGAATGAGGAACAGGTGGGAACACAGATCAGAACTATCGAGACAGGGAAAGCAAAACAGAGTACACTGACATAGAACACAGGTCTTCAAAATAAAACAGGAAACAGAATGCAGACATGACAACACATGAAGGGCACGGAGACTAAAGCATAGGGGAAAAGACACCAGGGGCTCTGATAACAAAAACTAAACTAAGCAGCCTAAGCGCTAAGTAAAAGTACAATGAACAACAAACACAAGAAAATGCAAAATACTGGGTCACAAGACCCATTTTCTTAGCATTGCACGATTTGACCTTGGGGTGAACATGCTGGTATGTGCCCTTCTGGGAAGACTGGCAAAAGTCTTGGATTATTTCCACTTGTGAAAAATCTTTCTCACTGTAGACTTCAAATTGGAACCATTTCCAGATTGATCTCTAAGATCATCACTGATGTGTTAACGCATCGCCTGAAAAACTGCCAGAACTTCTGCTTTCATAAGGGGGCTCACACTTGCTGACGATCAGTAAATCAAGTGTACTTTAAGACCTAATTTAAGACCTTTAATGACAGGATGATTTTTAACTATTTCCTACATTTGATTTTGCTCTGAATTAAACACCAAATCTTTTGTATTTAATTATAATAACTTCTTAAAGTTTGAGTAAAAGACCAAAGCATGAATTCTTGATTCGTTCTGCTCCTCTTTTTGCAGTACTTTTAACTGACATGGACTCTCCAGATTTGCGTAAAGCCTGATATTATCCATGTGTGATTTGACTGTTCCAGTGAGCTTATAGTCATCCACTGTGAAACGCCTGCCTGGCTTCATGTTCAGTGTGGCTGAGGTCATGTGACTGTGGAGGAAAGTCAGTGACGGTCAGCACTCCTTGGTCTTCGTTGATCTCAAAGTTGGAGTGGGTTAGAGTATGTCTCCGAAAAATGAAGAGCTACTTCTTCTGGGTCAAACTTCAGAGTACAACAAAACCTGCAGACTTGAATATGTTCGGCACAATCATTCACTCTAAATCAGGTATGCTTCATTCTCTCTCCTTTACTGATCCACTATTCAATACAACGTGTTAGAGCCATCCACTGTGAAATGCTTGCCTGTCTTATCGTTCCTTCCTTTCTTATTTCATGAGATAAATATTACATCTCATTTGCACTTCTATCAGGCAGTGTTTTCATATAAAGACGGTGTCACGCTTTTTTTTTTCTTTTCACAGGTGTGATTTAATCCTGGACAGAGATATAAAAAGGCAATTTGTAGCAAAACAGCTGTGTTACGGCTTGGTTGGGTCATTAAAGAAACCTTATACTATATAATCCAAGCTTTCATTATGTCTGCCTGTCAGAATTAAAGGTGAGTATAGTGAGTGATGACTCATCTCGTCTTTCCCTCCCAGACTGGCTGCATTTGACCCATTAGTTTAGTAAACAGTTTTTCTGGTTTGCAGGATGTTTGACCAGTTTCCCTTCACTGTGTGGCCTAACCTGCCAGGGGCCAGTAAGTCAGTCAAACTGGTTCCCCTGTTTCAGTGTTTTTACTGTTCACACCTATGAATAGCACTGATGCCAGAGTTCACACGCCTTCCTCAGACGTTTGCTGTTTTACCATCGACCTCGTCTTGCCTTTTTTTTTTTACCCATTTTTCTACCACTCTATCTTGTCCCATTTCACCGTCATCTCATAAGGTTTTGCATTTTTATTCTGTGTCACCGTGACACAAATATGTCACTATAGAAATGTTGGCATCTCTGTCACACACACTTACACACAAACCTCAGCCCCTCATCTACAACTCAGACACTTCAAAGTGAGTCAGCAGTTTTAAAAAAGATCAGAGGGAGAAAACGGCAGTGCTATTTCTGGTACACCTTTAACTCCTTTTCGTCTTTCTCCCCCTGTTGGATTGCGGTAGCTTATTGACTAACTGTCACTGACGAGCCAGGGGTGACTCTGTCAGGAAGAATGAAAATAGTGGTTTGTTAGAACAAAAGCAGAGACAAGAGAGTGAAAGGCAACAGAAGTGACTGATAGCAGGGGAACGGTGGAACGTAACCCAGTTTACCAGCTTCATGTCAAACATTGCAGTGTGGTGAGAGAAGCAGCTCTGCATTCCTCACATAACGCCAGCAGAATGTCAGCACAAAACTGTCCTTAACATCGGTGACGTGATGCGTTATCGCACAGCTCTATTATTATGTTGACAGAATTACATGTCAGTGAGGCGTCTCCTGGCACAGGATACAGACACATAAAATGACCAAGTGTTGTAAAACTCTAATTACCATATAAGTAACATGTACATTTTTTTTGACACGTTTATAAAATACAAGCTAAAAGACAAATAAAAACTCTTCTAACGTGACAGAATTGCGTGTTTAGATTTCATTAACATACGTGGATATTTTTTCCTCTTAGACACACGGCAAGAGTTATTCTAGCCCAAAGAAAAAATAAATTGTGTTTTCTTTAGTTCCACTTTGTTAACCAGAGTTTGATTTACTCAATCCTGATAACAATTTTTGTTTAATCACACAGATCAAGCTTTGTTGTATCTGTCAGTCGTGCTCAGTGTCCACTAAAAGATCCATGAAAAACCCTGTCATATCATTATTACTAGTAGATGGGCATACTGTGGTACCTTTCCCCTTTCGTGCAATTAACAAACTGATGCACTCAATCACACGGAGAAAACTTTAAAGAAGATGGGTCATTATATTCTCTTGCAATATGACAGCGTTATTATATCTGACATAGATACCGATCTTTTGGGGCCCAAGATGTACATGTGTGCCACGTTTGGTAACTCAGCTCCTGATGGTCTATGAGGAGTTAATGGACAAACAAACAAACACAAAGACAGCAAGACTTTTTGTGTATTATTAGTATTATTTGGTGTTAAAACTTTTAAATGGGGAGGCATGTTGCAGCTGTTGATGATTTTAATTGCCTGTATATTGCTCAGCAGCTTGGGCTATACAATTGAAGTTAATCTGCAAAATAATAAGTAACTATAACTTTAAATTATGTAGTGTTGGGTACAATGTGCAATAATTGCATTCGAAATATGGAGTAAACGCAGAAAGCAGCATAACATAAAAATACTTAACATACACGTACATTAAATCTGTGTAGAGTACAGTAAGTAAAGTAAGTTACATTGCTACTGGTCCTATCTGTTCTCTCATCCAATGGTGTGGGGGATTGTAGGATTAACAGTACTCTACTCCAGTGGCTTTGGTAGAGGGGACTTCAGGCTAAAATAGAAATGATTATTAAAAAAAAAAGGAAAATAGCACCAACAAAAATGATCAAGATCACAGCAAATTATGGTACATGTGACCTCTTCATTAAAAAGAAAAAAAGATCATTGTAAAATACACACAAAAGGCAGAGACAGTAAATATCAAATAAAGTCCAAGCTTCAGGGCTCAAAGATGTAAATGTATCGCTTTATTTCAATGATTTCGTTACAGGATAAGGAAGACCGATCCAAGTTCTTGCTGTCAGTCACATGAAATGTGTTCCTCTTAAGCAACTGCAACAGTTTCAACAGAAGCAAAACTTTTATACAATGTTTAAATTCACTTGCAGAATATGTATTTTAAGATCACACGTGGATAAGAATAAATACTCAGGAACAAACAAATGATCAGTAAATTGAGTTGAGCATGTTACATTTGAAGCAGCGTGTTTTTCTTTTTTGTATTAACAAAGCGATGTCTGGGCAGTGTTCGTCTTACTGTAACACTGTAACACAGTAACTCCTTTTACTGGTCCACTGAGTGTGCTCACGCACACACACACACATACACATATATACACACACACACACACACACATACAATCAACACTAACTTGTACAGCCATGTTCTCACTCCCTCTCAGCGTCACGCAACATGCATATATGTATGTAAAGATTGCAGCTTTACATCTTTACAGACCCACTCACACACACACACACACAATCACACACATTCACACACCAGCTCAGTGAGAGAGGAATCTGCTGTGCCAGTATCCTTTAAGTGTTCACACTCACAATGACTTTCTGTGTCTTTCTGCCAAGCTCCTCGTGAAAAGGATGGCAAAATACTGGAGCAAATGAGCCAGAGAGCAAACCTGCCTTTCCTTCAGAGGTTTTCATGAGCCACACACTTTTTCCCTCAGTTTAGTGTTTATGTGTGTTACTTTTATGTTGTCCGTACTAGAGCTGAGAAGCTGTAATAACTGATTATAACTTGGAATATGTATGACTTTGAATATATGTGAGAGTTCTCCACAGTGTATAGGTCCATGTCTGGATCGGAGGAGAAAGTGGAGTCTTCGGGATCAGATGATCAGATGAGCCTGCAGCAAAGGCTTATTTGAGGGGCAACATCACAGGGGACATTGGGAGGAGTCAGTTTAGGGAACGGGTCGTTCGATGGTAGCTCCGTTATTTGCTCCAGGAAGTTGACGGGCGAGTGCAGAGCGGGGGGAGCAGCGTGAGTGTCTTTCAGGATGGCTCGTCGGTGAACCCCAAGGAATAGCCGTGCGTTTGTTTGACACGAGGTCAGGTCACTGGCAGTGATAAATGGGCTGGACGTACTCTGGAGGGAAGTAGCCCACGCGTCCATGGCAACGGCCCCTCCAGCGCACCGAATCAGAGCAGTCAATGAGTTCAATGACATCACCACGCAGGAAGCGCAGCTGGGACGGGTGGTGTGGGGTGAAGTCGAAGACAGCGTGGGCGTGATGGGAACGCTGTGGGTCAGGAGGGAGAGTGGGAACAGGGGGGAGGGGAGAAGGAAAAGAAAAGAGAGTTAATCAAATATTTTCATCATAATAATAACCAGTTAATAGCATAAAAGATAATAATTAACTATATTTATTGCTCTTATAGAGGCTTTTTTAGAGCTCTCCAATAAGATCCTGTTTTTTTACTTTATACTACAGGAATGTCTGTAATTCAGTTACTTAGCAAAACACTTTCAGTTTCATGATCACAGGACAGTCTGCACCGTAAAAAAGTATGAATACAAAAATTAATTTATTTTTTATACAATTTTAAAATGAAAAAATTTCTGTATTATTTTTTGAAGATTTTCTTCCCATATTTTTTTAACCACACATTTACCATTTACAAAAGCCTCTGTTAAAAAAAATCAATCTCAGTCCAAAAAGTGATAATGACAGTCTTCTTTCACTGATATATGACAGCACTTCTTCTCTTATATTAAAATATCGCTGGGATTAAATGTGCAGTTAAACTTCTGTAGTCGCGTTTCACTGGCTTGCTTAACTAGGCTGCACGTGGCCCACGATGTAAAATGAGTTTGACTTCCTTGTATTAGAAAATGAGAGATGAGGCCTCTTCTATATGCACAATATCAAGACACCACATGTCAAATGCCAATGAAGCTCCTTTTTAACCATATCAATCCAGAACTGTTTATTTACACCATAGTACATTTCAGAAACAAAGGACATGAATGCTACTGTTTTGGGTTTTTTTAAACAGGAGGCAGTAAGCTCCTGTAATCCAACATCTCCCACATGAAATGAGTCATAACGCACCGGTGCAATGTGTGTAGTATTCAGTGGGGTTACGTTGTAGCAGCCTGGTGTTATTTGCATGTGATGGTCAAATATGTGACGCCTCAAAGGGGGGTTGCAGATTTATTAACACGTTTATCTCGCTATGTTTAGATGGCTGCAGAAACCAAATCAACTGAAGAAGCTTAATATCCTGCAAAAGACAGATTTTTCATGCTGATTTAATATCACAGGCAGTTGTGGGTTACTTTCCTTTTTCACCAGTGACTCCCAAAAATATGTCTTTCTTTATGTATGTATGTAAGTAATATTTATACATACCAGTGTGTTTTCTGCATATTATCAGGATATAAGCTTATAGAAAATAATTTTGCACTTTTCTTTAGTCACTCAATACTCATTAAAAAAAATAGAGCGCATAGTTTGGAAAGGCTAGTTTGGAAATTTCTCCACTGTATGAACTTAAAATGAATGGTGGTCAATAAGGTTCGCCGGTCTTATCTCCTAAAGGCTTTGAGAGGTATTATTTAATTCAGAAGCCATGATCTAGACAGTGAATTTTTGAAGTGAGCACAGCTTCTTTGAAGGAGGAGGCCAAACAAAACAAGAAAAAGAATAGACGCTCCAAAGAGATTAAATAACTCTTGGTCAATATGAGAAAACAGTCTCTGTATTCAGGTTAAGGTACCAGATGGTTTTTCTGTTTTCTATAAAAATGGTTTATTAGTCATTTTCATTTAACTTTCATTTTATTGTTGCCAGAGTGACCACATATTATGATGAGAAATGCCCGGCTGTTATGTGTTAACAACCAGGTCATACAAACAGGTTCTCATAAATGATGATGGATGTAATGCAGATTACAGAGAACCCAGTAATCAAAAAACATCTGCAGAGGATGCACTTGTGACAGAAGGAAGGAAATACTCCCTTTTTACAGGAAGAAACCTCCACCAGAACCAGGCTAAGGGAAAGACAGCCGGCTGGTGCTGAGGGGAGGGAGACAGGACATGAAACACACCGTGTAAGAGAGATTAACATTAATTAATGATTACATGTACAGTAGTTTGTAAGCACCTAGAGAGTGAAAAGAGGTGAGTGAAGAAGAAATACCATGATGCAAGGTCCCCAGCAGACTAGGCCTATTGCAGTGTACCTAAGTGAGGATTCAGGGATACCTGAGCCAGCGCTAATTATAAGCTTTGTATCCTGAATCCAAACTGGGAGCTGAATTCTCTGCGTCCCATTCTACTTTAGGAACAATCAGTAAGCCTGCAGTCTGAGAGCGAAGTGCTCTATTGGTGTGATATCGTACTATGAGGTCAAGGGAAACAACAAGCTTTGTCCAAGAGTAGCATGTGCTAATGGACAGATATTTATATAGCACCTTCCACTACAAGTCTCATTGACCCAATCACACACACTACCATTTCCGGTACTTCAGCCTCCTCCCACAGTCCAAAGACATGGATGGGGTTAGGTTAAATGGCGAGTCTGAATTGGCCATAGGCATGAATGTGACGTGACTTGTTGTTTGTCTCTGTTGTTTCTGTGTTAGACTGGAGTACAGTCCAAGATGTACTCTCCCTCTTGTCCTATAACAGCTGAGAAAGGACCATGAATTGAAGGTGAAACAGATGAAAATAAATGGCTGGCTGGCTTTGTTTTGAGGGCTTCAAGGACTTGTGATATTGAGAAACTGATGGAAGCTGTAAAGAAAGCCAAGCGTGTAAGGCATACTTTCAAGGGGAGAACGAGTACAGACGCACAGCGATGTTAGAAAGGACCAAACAAACAGAAAAACAAAGAACATGTTGTTTACTCCCACTCCAGACACACAGGTAATCTGGCCATGTTGGGTTTATGGTTACCGTTCTGACACATTCCACTTTCTTCACCCTTTGATTAGACTGTCCTGTCCTGACAGCAGTTTAAGGTAAATATCAATGAGGCAAGATATTTCAGATTGCTGTGACACTTTCATGGTGATGAACAGCATGTGCTTTGCATAAAATTCTCATTATGCGCACCTTCGTGAAGCATGAAAATCACCTCATGCTACTCTTCTCCTCATAAGACTTGTTTAGCGTTGGGTTTTATCCCATATTTAAATCGAGTAAATGGCAGATTTTAGTTTCTCTTGGTCATAAAAGAGAAACACAGAGGGATGGGTATGCAATGGAGAGGTGTTATAAGTCCAGAATGATGAGTGTAATAAACACACATGGCCACTAAAAATAACAACAGCAAACAACCCAAATAATGCTCGTCGCTGTGATGTTTGATGGCAATCCACGGCAAGGGGAGCTGCTTTCAATTCAGCCCTCAGATTCTGCTCCCTCTTCCTCGCTTTGTTTTACTTTGAGTTCACAAAAGTACTGTTTTTCTTCTCCCTCGATCACCGGCCTCCTCTGATCACTGCTGACTCGTGAAGTAAAAGCAGTTTAAGAGTGGCAGAACAAAAGTGGCTATTTTAAGGAGAGAGGCTCGAACTTAACTAACCCGGCTGTCACCGGCGCTCCCACAGAAGAAGGTGGATGTGATGTGAACTGCGAGGGAGCAGAGAGGCTGCAATGAATACCAATATTGTTTTTTATATGTAGGTGTGTAGATATCTATGTTGCAATTCTGGTTTTTATTATTGTGGGCTGCTTTATCTTAGAGTAAGGCCCAATAAAATGGTATCCAAGTAGCGGTAGGCACATGAAACACACACACACACTTACAAACAAGTACAAGAACTAACTAGACAGCAGGATTAGGATCAAGAGACCCAGACAGAATCCATCAGGCCTGCAAAGCTATAAAATCCTCACAGTCTTATGGCTTATTGTTTCACTGATCTAGTCGAGACTTCTAGTTTGTGTGGGTTGACAAAAAGAACCCTTTCATTCTTGTCCTCTCTTTTTTTTTTACACTAGATTGTGAGGAACAAGTAAGGAGAAATACAATCCATGTATCCTTGTGAGTAGGGTTAACTCTATCGCCTACGAGAGCACTGACAGTACAGCTATTGCTAGTTCCCTTGTGCACAAAAGGCAAAGAAAATTCCTCCAAATACTGCTTGTTTGCCCCTTTGCATAAAGTCCACGTTTTCCAGGGTAAAAGGGAAGGCTTTGCAACACAAGGACATGAGGATATTAAGGGATGTGTTAGCCAAAAAAAAAAATAGACTGAGAATTATTTTCTATTCTGCTATGCTGAGATAAGAAGCTATCGAGAGCCATGTAATAAGCTGATGCGGAATTAGTTTGGAAAGACAAACCAAACAATAGGAGGGTCAACACACACACACACACACACACACACACACACACACACACACACACACACACACACACACACACACACATATGCAAAAAACCGCCATGTTGAAACATGATTCAAGGACTCACAAGTGCTCAACACACTCGGTTCACGTCTGTGAAACTGACCCATTTCATCAAACACCAAAAGTAAGAGCAAACAAATTTTAAAGGCAAGCTAATGAGCTTAAGTCAACGTCGTAAAACACTGAACACAATCTTTTCATAACCTCGTCTTTCTTTTTAATCTAAATGTTAAAAGGAGGGGATTGAACACTTTTTTCTTTGTATTTTTATTTCATATGAAAAAAAAAGAAGTGATGTTGTGAAGAAGTGGATACTGACTAGTGTTAATATTTCAGAGCTTCGAGCGTGCACATAAAGCTCAGAAAGAAGAAAGGGAGCTGCTGAGCAAATACACAAGACTGTTTATTTGCCAGTTTACCATAGAGCTGTCTGGTTTACTGGTCTTTAGGGAAAATTTCTTTCATTTACTATTTTCGCTTGTAATTTTTTTCTTAGATTTTTTTTCTTCTCCAAAAATGGCACAGTGGATTTTGTAGCTCACACAATTCTAAGTTTGGACATTACTATGGACATTTCTGTCCATAGTAGAACCTCGGAGATGCTTAAGAGTGCTTCTGATGATCAAAACCCAAATAGAAGCACTGAATATGGTTTTGCCATAATCAGGTTAAGTCATTCATCAAACAATCTTGTCTCCAACAGAAGTAAAGTGTGAGTTGTAGGACCGTGTGCAAACGCTGCCAGTGGAAGACGGGGGGTGTTGGAGCTTTGTTGATGCCCAAGGCCAAGACAAAACCCCACAGACGTGAAGACCAGCTGACTGTGATTTTATATAGCTTGACGGTGAAAAAGCCAGTTAATATCAATGTTTCATGTGTGCTTTTAATCTGCGCATCTACCTACCGGGAAACCAAAACCACTGATGTGAATTGAAGATAACTGAATATGGATGGAGTCAGTGCAGAAACGGCCGGCTGGTGTTTACATGATTGCATCTCTCGTTTTTTTCCCCACCTTTGATCGTCTTCCAGACTAAATTGTAAAGCAGCAAAAAGGCTGTAGAAATACATTATGTTTACAGAGATTCAACACTAAAGAAAGCTCTCAACAGACAGGCTCAGAAAATACACCTTAAAGCACAACTTAAAGCCATCACAGTAAACACATATGGAGACATAAAGAATTGACTAAGCTGCTGTGATCTCGTGTGGAAAGACAGAAAGGCTGCATAGCCATGTAAGGAAAGCACGGCACCTTGGGCTCTGGGGCATCGTGTGATTCAGATTCAAAGTGACCTACAGGGCAACAACATCACAGCCAGTGTGCTAAACACGGAACGATACAAGGATACTGTATATGACCAGCAGCTGACACCTCACTGTAGTTATTTCCACTTTTTAAAAAAAACAAAAAACAAAGTCACACTATGGCTATCTGTGGGCGAAACACCCCAGCAATAGATATAGAGTTAATTTGTCATGTCTTAAAGGTACAGTGTGTAAAATGTCACCACTAGATGTCTATAGACTGCAGCCAACAGAATTTAGATCTCTTGCTCTTCCTAAATCAAGTGCATTATCCTAGCTAAGGTGGCCAGTATAGGATAAACACCTCTTGGCGCCTTAATGCACGCTCAATCATCCAGGTAAGTAAATCCCAAAAAGTTTATTCTGTTTATCTGGACGTAACGTTTTCAGTGTGAGAAATGTTTCATCACTCATCCAGGTGACTTCTTCAGTCTCAGCTGACTGCAGCTTTCCCCAACCTTATAAACAGTACATTTACATAATGACTGAAACTAGCACCACTGAAGGAACAATGGGCTGGGAGGTCAGTTCCTTGATCATTAATATGCAAATTCTCATGACCATTGATCACGACACTTAACAAATAAACTTGCGATGTGAGTAATTAAACATCATTAAAGTTTTTATTAGATGAAAAGTGTGAATTTTTGGACACACAAGCCTAGCTAACATCCTAACCTCCCCGAGAGCTTGTCTTATTTTTTTTTTAAACTTCTTTGAATGTCTTGCATGTCTAATCTTCTGAAAATTTTGACAATATTGGGATTTTGACATGTTTCCGTTAGAGCCCCGACTTCAGTTCAGGAGACGAGGTTTGATGTGATGATTAAGTGGAAATGAACTTCTTTTTTTATTCTACTGCACATATGCGAGCAAATAAAATAAAAAATTAAAATACACTTTAAGGCATATTGAAGGTCCTGCTGAATGCTGATAGCAGAGCGGAAGTGGCCTGAAGATAAGAGCTGAAATAATCGATCATGAGTGAATGAATCTGCAGCGACTTTAATCACCTCATCACTGTAAACTAAATTTCTTTTGGGTGTTGGACCATTAAAGTAGAGCTTGTAGATGCATTTTAAGCCATGGGAATCTTAAATTAGCTTTTGTTTTTAAAGAACAATTTTCTTAATTCAGGTGGAGCTGTGGCGTAGTGATTAACACATTTGCTTTACGTGCAAAAGATTGATGGTGGAAGGGTAAGAATGGTTAGGCTTAGGGTTAAAGTGGTTTTACAGATCCTTAAATGTACAATATGCAGATAATAACTCCACTGATCATGAAAGTAATGCTGCTCTACCAATGCTTAGATAGATGCTTTCCATAAGTAAGCCCCATTATTTCTTAAGTTTAACCATATTCTTAAAGGTAACAGAAGAGTCACAGCTGACCTCTAATACCTGCATATTCATTGGGAATTCAGGGCAAACTGCCTGTGTCATCATAGTAAAATATGAGACAGAATAAATAGGGTATAAAAAGCAATGAAATTAACAACCATAAACATCTTGTTAAAGCCTCCAGGCTGTTTTCTAGCAGTAAGTGCCAATAAAAGAATACACGAATGCAGCATCTGTCCTAGTTTTGTTTCTCCTGTGTTCGTATTCCACTTCAGCTTGAGTTTGTCAGAAGTCACTGCACACAAGTGGATCCAAAAGTGTGTTTTTGAATGAGCTGTTGGAGCAGATGGAGAGAGGACAGTCATCCTTTTTGTGCTATTTATGCCCAAACCACAAAGCCAGAAGTCATAACATAACACCACCTCCTCCATGGTGGTGTCGTTGGTGTAGCCTTAAGCTTCCTGTGTGAGCACAAGCCAGCAAAATTCTCCGAAAACTGAAAGACACAAAACCCGGTGTTGTTTTCATGCGCTATTCACTCGCATGAAAGAAAATTCAATTATCACAGTATTTAGGTCATGCAGTTTATTAGTCTCCCGCGGGATGGCTGTAGCCATCTTCCGTTGAAGTACCACCATAATGGCCTAAAGCTAAATTCATCACTTCACACCTGCTCCAGCTGCATTTGCACAGAGAGGCGAATGCAATGCGCGTCATCCCCAGTGATTTGGAGCACGCTCTGAACGGTTTTGGAACGAGCCGGATGTAACTAATCAGGAGCTTAATTTGCCCCCCCCCCCAAAAAAAAATTCTTTAGGATGAAAAAAAAAATCCAGTGAAGGTTTCCTGTTCCACGAGGCAAACTGCAACACCAGCCTGTCTGCTCTGCAAACCCTCTCTGAGCAAGTAAAATCAACTGTACTTAACTTGCTTTAAAAAAATTTGACAAAAAGTGTCAATCTAGAAGCACCTAACCCAAAAGCACATCATCACAACGATCAAATGCATCATCTTAACATCTCAGATATGCTTACATTTTGTACATTTTGGCTTTTCATCTGCTCATTGTTTGCTGTGTTAGATGGTTAATTCATAATGTTGGTTCACATCATATTTCTACTGAATGCCCAGCTGCTTTTGCTAAATTTCTTTAATAAATTGTCCCACAATTAAAGTCTAAATTATGGTAAGCAGGGCAGACTCTTGGATAATTTTGAGGTAGTTAGTACTGGGCGAGTCCCCTCACCCACATCAGCTCCAGAACCCTGCATTATCTACTGAGTAAGACGCGCAGGATCAAGGATTGGGACCTTTTTTTTTTTTTCATCAGTGAGCTGAAATCAACTTCCTGTATATGGGTTTTGTGAGCCGACCAATCAACACAGTCAGCACAATTAATTTACCTATGTATTTGGACTGCAAGCTTAATGTGGAAATTTGTAGGGGTGGCCATGCACATGAGCTCAGTGAGCCCTCGTATAGTTAAGGCACTGAGTAAACTTTTACACAGAAGTTGGTGCATTTTTGTAACCCTTTGGGTGGTGTCAAAAAATCCTGATATGTTTGTTACTGAAGTATATTACTGCTGGCGACCTGCTCCGGGCTGGATCAGAAAGGACGCTATTATTACTTTAAGCATACCATAAAACGCACGAGGAGAAAGGAGGGCGAGAACTACAATGTGCTGCTACCTTGCCTGAAATACACTCGTGCATGTGTGTCTATTTATTCCCTGCCTCCCTTTAGTTGTAATAACACCACTGAGTCATTGGCCACTAACATCACTTCTTATCTGATCATCTGCAAAACACCACAGAGCAGCAGTGACTGGCTATCTGCAGGCCACCACCTCGGATGTCAGTGCCTCTCTGCTTCTTTTTCGGCACTTCACAGAGCTGATTGTTAGGCGTAAGGTTTGATTTCAAAGGCAAACCGAACCGAGGCAGTGAAAGCAGTGGTCGCAAACAGATCCCATCTGCAAGGGTGCTTTGAAAACAGATGGCAGCATTAAGAAGGAAGCTTGGATGTAATTCTAAGCTTCTCCGGAGCTGCTTTGGGATCATGTCTTCTTATTTAGGGTATTAAAAACATTATAAAGTCAATAAAGAAAACATTTGGAACTTAATCAGGTTTAGCATGTTTTCGTCCAAACCAACTTCTACCACTTTCTTTTCAATTTTTATTTATTTAAAGTAATTTTTCACAGGCTATTTAACAGGATGTTTGAAATAAAAAAAACAGAAGGAACCTGGCCTGCCTTAATGAGTTCAAATTTTGACATGCAACCAGTATTTAATAAGCAAATTAAATCTGCATTACTTTGTCTGTGCATGTACAGTAAACACATAGTACACTATAGGAGGAAGCTATTACATTTTCTAACATAAAAACTGTATTCCACAGTTAAACCTTCATTACCACTATCATCTACCATCAAATGAAAACATGAAGTGAGTGTCTGATAACTAAAAAAATCCAAGTTCTTTAAGTAAAACGATCTAAACTTCAACATCATCTGTAGGCCATCTGAAGCACTGATTTTTAACTGACACGCAGTTGAGCTGTGGGCTAAGTAACCACAGATGATGAGATTCATTTCAGTGAGTGATGTGAGCAAAATTTACCCTGTCACATTTGGTTAATCTTTGACTCGTAGCGAGCCCAAAATGAGGAAAGTGGAAAGTGCTCATGTAAATTACTTAAGATCAAGTCCATCTTGACTGTGACTCTTTTATTTTAAATATACAGGATCTGGAAATTACACTGCGCTGACATTACTCTTATGATGTTACAGCTCCCTAGCTGGAATCAGTAAAAAACTCGGTGCTAAAAATCCAGCTGAGAAATTCATCCAGGTCACATTAGGTTTATGCCTTTGGCTTCTACTATGCTTCATATAATTGTAAAATATCGGACTCCATTCACAAGTCGGAGTGAGTTACATGTTATGCATTTTGCAGGACCTTTTGTGTAACATAACTGTGCACAAATTAAGAAAAACAGCAGACCCAATTTATTTGAAATAACATACAGTACTGTGCAAAAGTCTCAAGCTATTCCTCATTTCTTCATATTTTGTTAGGAAAATGACAAATAGATGCAAATAGGCATTAATTAAAACGTGCAGATTCTGACGTTGTCTTAAGCAGCTTAACAAGAAAATGAAAATGAAAGTATACAAGACGTTTGCACAGTACTGTAAATGTTTTTTTGTTTTTTTTAAAGGAGAACCTGAGGACTGTGATGTACAATAACAGCCACATACCAGCGTAGCAGGAGTAAACCATGAAGACAAGAGGCTGTCCAAAAGAACAACCTAAGACAAAAACCATGCATCCAACAATGCCAGACACTGATTTTAAGAATTATAAGTATTGTCATTGTAGTAAATGAAACATGATCTCCATGTGGCAGATAACTGCACTCCACTGATCGTTCTGTTCCCCGATGAATCGAGGTCAAATCTCAGGGCTGAAACCACACAAGTGAGTATGATGTTTTATGAAGTATTAGCATGTGGTTCGCGTTACAGTGACACAAACATGTTGGGATCGCTGTGGATCAAATCCCTTCGGTGCAACTGGGTTTGCCTGCGGGTGTGGCACTGCCTGCCGCTCCCAGGAGTAGTTACTGTGCAATACGAGCTTGTCTACATAATGACAACAACAACAGCAGCTTTTCCCATGATGACACCTTCTCTGGAACTAACTGTCATTTCTCATACTAAACATCAAATAAAGTATTACTTCTTTAAAGCTGTAGTATATTACTACTGTGTGCAATCTACATAGAGCCACCTAAAACTGATTGGGCGATTGAATTATGGAGTAAAGTAATAATATGCTACCTTATGACTAATGCGTATAATTGGCTTTCTTTAACACTGCTGTGCTCAGTCCGCCTGGCATGCTGTCTAAGATGACTGATTTGGTTTTGCTCCAAACTGGCGGCTGCTCTGTGATGTTTCAAGCTGCACCTCCACGTCAAACGTCAAACCCCGCCGACGCAGCCGCAGCGCCAGAAATTCCACATATGGAGTTTTTCCCATAGATATCAGCTGTATTAGATTGACAGGTTATGCCTTCAAGTCAAAATGAAAAATGAATGCTCAGCTTGTTCTGTTTGTCCAGGCGTACTGATTTGATTTGATAATTTACTGTGTCGCCTGATAGTTAACATGATGTATGGGAGTACGAGAGGGAAGGGGAACGAGACAGAGACAGATGACAGCAAGAACAGATGTGTTTTAAATGGTTTGGTGAGGAGATTCATATGGATAATGGGATGAAAAAAAATGTTAAAAAATGTATAGGGATTTTAAAAAATGGAATAAATTATATTCAGGTTGCTTTAGAAAACTATTTAAAAGGACACTTTTGTGTACATTTTTACTTCCATATTTTTCTCCTAGGACTTCACTACAACAGATTTGCTGTAGCCACAGTTTTAGCGCCTGCCTCTTTAAGGCCACCCCTCCCTTAAAGCCCAGTTAATTTTGATTGGTAGCTCCTCACCTGGATTTCACAAACAGAGTCCAGTGCTAGCAAGCTACACCTCCTTATCTCACCTGAAATGACCATAGAAGGAGAGCTACAATGAGCAGATGAGCTGAAACTGATTGATTTGATCACTTTAGAGGATTTACTTGTTGTTTAATAAGACCAACTTTGTGACAGTACAAATATGAAAAAAAAAATCAGGTTAAAGCTTCCCCTGTTAAATGTTGTTTGAGATTGCTTTAAGAAAACCATGAAATCAAAAGAAACTCACCCTGGCAAAGTGCTCGGGGTCTCTGAGGACGACCGTCCTCTCCTTGGCGATGCTGTTGCTATGGTAGAAGTCCACCAGCTCGTTCAGAGAGGAGAACGCCTCGTCCCACACGTAGTACTGACTACAGCGATCCTGCAGTACCTTGAAATGCTGAACATGATCCCCATAACTGCAAAGCAAGTAAGCAAAGAGATGCAAACAATTATAAAACTGAGTATCCATGAGGATATGTGGCATACTTTAAATAACAAGTTCTATTTTTTTTTTTGCCATTTTGTTAACTAACAATAAAAAATACAAAAGCATCAGAAAATCCTTTTTTGATCCATTTCTTTCTCCTGTGGTAATCCACAACACCACCCTGCACAGGCTCCATGTTCACAAACGCCAAGAACCACTGAGACAGCCAGTTTCCCTTTATTGGTTGGACTCAGTTTAAAGTCTGTTGTAGGAATAATGGCTGAATAATCCTGCTTTTTAACAGTGCACTCTACTGTCACATCCAATGCCTCCTTAGTTTGTTTTAGTATATTTATTTATTTTTTTCTTACAGTACATCTGTATCACCTATTTCCCAATGCTCCTAATGTTTAGCCTGCAAAGCCTCCTCCCAGATGTCAGCTGCTGATTGGACAATGGATTTAGTGCATTTCAATTTGCCTCCAAAATCAGTGGAGTGACCTCTGCTTGGTATTACACTTATTGAAGTTTTATTTTTGGTCAGGCTTTATTTAACCAGCAAGAAAAACCCTTGAGATTAGAAGTCTCTTCCGTAAGAGTGCCGCGTCCTCGCACAGGCAGAATTAACCTGGCGTCTATTTCATTTTGGGCCAGAAGCTGTGCCCAAGTCCAAACCTAGGACCCTGGGTTGACTTAAAGCTGTAGAAATAATGTGAAAACAGACAAGCTGTTGCAAAGATAAACCCAAACTACTGAGGAAATTACTAACGCACCCAGTTTTAAATTTATTAATAATAAAATGAGAGCATAAGTGGCACAAACAAAAATAGCCTAGGTGTTGAAGAGCTTTGCCTTGTTGTTATAATTAGAAGAGTTTGGCTAGCATTCATTGACAATCATACCTGCTCTCCCTGTCCTGGTCTGAGGTGGTTGCTAAGTAACTTGCCAGCTTATCTTTAGAAATCTGGACATCTCACCGTGATTACATGGTTACATAACCACATCTAACACGCAGCGGAAATCAGTGCAGCACCCCCATATTTCTAAACACATCACAGAGTAGGTGTGTGTGTTAATGTTATGTTAATGATTGCTAAAATACCAAGATTCTCTCTCCCGTTTCTCTCCTAACATAACGTCATCGCTGTGGATGGAAATGATGCATCCTAATAAGCGAATAAGCACAATGTGGGATTTCTTTTTGAGGGGATTTGTGGTTTAACCTTGCTCGGCTCCTTCTGAATCGCGTCTGATTGGCCGTGCTCCAGACTCGCAGAAAGTAAATGAGCATCGGCTTTTTTCACCCAGAATTCCTTTCTCTATTCAGACACTGTGATCCTGTGAACAAGCAGAGCCGGCTCCCTTATGACTGGATGGCATTCAGCTACACCTCCACCCTGCCCTTCTTTCTCTGCCTTCTCTTTTTTCCAGTCTGTGTGTCCTTGTTTCTCTCCTCTCACGATCTGACTCCCAAAACTGAAGATTTTATTTTACAGAAATATTAATTCAATCAAATATGTCTTTCAAAAATGACAGCCTACCAGCATGTGAATATTAACTCATCCTGTATGACTAACAGCGCTGTAAGTTCTTTTTTTGTGCTTTTATTTTGCCCACAGGTCTGGCTGGCTTCAGCTATTTTGGGACCCTGTGCGAGGATTTCAAGTTTGGCAAATAAACTCTGAGGAAAAACTCCAAACAGCCAGAAGCAACAAACACAACTTCACCTTGAATTAATGTTTTATCAGGTCTTGATTACATTTATTTTTTACTCTTACAGGCAGGTCTGTCTGTGCCCCTGTGGCACAGAACCTTGTGTTTTAAGCTGTAGTATTCCTGGACCACTGCTGGGGAGGCCGCGTCCATGAATTGTTATTTAAAGGTCACAATTCTTTTTTTTTTTTTTTATCATTGTCATGTTTTTGTTGCCATTATCATTGCTGTCAATGCAGACAATTACCTCATACTCTCAATTCTTTTGAACTTTTCTTTCTTTATCTCCATTGCCCCTCTAAATTCAGCTTTACACACACACACACACACACACACACACACACACACACACACACACACACACACACACACACACACACACACACACTGAGTAATCTTCATTGGCCCCAATACTCTTCCAAGGTGTCTGGCGCCCTCTGCTGCACCCTACTGGTGGGGCTCTGTAACTGCCACCAGCTGTGCGACTGTGCAGCAGCTGCTTGTCTGAGGGAGTAAATCACAGAATAAGCCCCTGCTGGACAACAAAGTCAAAAGAAGCAAGGAGTGCTGTGAGAGGTGAACAGAGACGAAAAGATTTTAAAACAGGATGTGAGCTTGACACGGACTTTCCCCTGAGGGGATTCACAACAATGTAAAGCACAATTAAACACAGATGGAAGAAAAGAAGAGAAGAGGGTAATGTTTGAAGTTATTATGCATCCTGTACACTACAGTATTCTCAGCTGTAGTTTGAAATTTGAAAGAGAAAATTTATTTTCAGGAAAGTTAAAATAAAAATGGCGGCACAGTGGTTAGGCACTGTTGCCTCACAGCAAGAAGGTCCTGAGCTCAATTCCACCATCAGGCCGGGGTCTTTCTGTGTGGAGTTTGCATGTTCTCCCACAGTCCAAAGACATGCAGTTAGTGGGGATAGGTTAAGTGGAAGCTCTAAATTGCCCATAGGTGTAAATGTGATTGTGAATGGTTGTCTCTGTCTCTGTCTATGGGGTGTGCCCTGGGATAGGCTCCAGCGACCCTAAAAATAAGAAGCAGGAAACTCTATTTCCAGGAAAAAAATGCTTTTAATAGAAAACAAAAAAAACCCTAATTTGAGTTCAGATTTGGAATATTGATGTGAAACTTGCATCTATCATAATTTTTTTTTTACATTCCCAGCCCCTCCCCCACCAGAACAAGTGCCCATGCAAGTGACAAGAAGCTAGCTAAATACTGGCTGAATATTAAACCACAACCCGAAAGCTTCATGCTAAATTTACCCTGCCGTGCAAAACACAACCACACATCAGTATCAGGAAAGAGGTAGAAATAATACCAAAGCAGCTTGAGACCTATTTTGAGCACAAATCATGAGAAAACTAGCCTTAAAAAATGCAAAAACTATTTTTTGCTGTATTGCAATCTTATTCAGAAGGAAATAAACTATAATCCAGAGTTAAATAATTAAACACAAATATGTAATCAAGAGGAGAATGCATGAGTAATGTAGCTGTAACAATATTCGGCGATGTCACACTGATGGTTTTATTAATTACGATGGTGAAGTAGAGACAGTGAAGAAGTAGTTTCCTGTAATAACGCAGACAGCATCTGTCTCAGCTGGATCGCTCTCTCGCACACACACATACACAAAGCAGTCTCTCCAAGTGCCCTCTCATCTCTCTGATCCAGTGTAATTAAGGCCCACAGCGATGGAGAGATTATGCTCTGTTTCCGAGTAAAAGGAAATGAGAACGAGAGCGAGAATCTAAGAAAGAATGAGAGTGAGAAAGATTGAAAGACAGAAAATGAAATAGATTTAGAGATAGAAGTCAGTCAGATATACTGTAGAGGAGGACAGCAGTTATATTTCAAACTTTTGCACTGCGCCAGCACTACTGTGGGTGCTCAAAGGTCGTCCGACCATCTTTCTCTCAACTTCCCCATCAATCTATTCTCACTTCCTTGTTCTTGCTGTCTCTCTCATTCTGCCAGCCCCCTTGTCTAATCTGCTGTTCAGTTTCTAAACCACTGCAGATGTCTGGACTACTTCACACAGTCACACTAACACCTCGGGCCGACAGTTTTTAACTGTGCGTGTGGTGTGTGTTTGTGCCCACGTGATGCAAATTGCTGATTACATCATGTTTTTGTGCCAGCTAGCGTGCATAACCGTCTGCCGTATTACATGCGTTGTAGGTCAGCATGCACACAAATTCTGACCATCAGTTCGTGCATGTTTTAAAGGAGCGTCCTTGCATGTCAACCAGGCGTGTCAGTGAGTGAGGCAGGGGGGGTTCAAACCGCTTGTGGCATTAATAAAGCATAGCCAGTTTTGATAGATGGCCGAGGAGATAGGAAGGAAGTGTGAGCGTCTGTGCTCTAAGGGTGCAGCGCGAGAGATGTGATGAAGCGAAGAAGGGGAGGAATGATAAAATATGTTTGGTGGAGGCACTTTAATCGAAACTGTGTTGACTTGAGTGTGCTGAATATTTCTACTGCATATTTAAGTCGTTCGTGTCCACCTGAAACTTTGGAAAAGAGCTCCTACCCTCGACAAATCTTTTTTTTCTTTTTAAATCAAGTTAAAACTGGGTGTTGTCTTTCAATATTTTTCTGTGTGCAAAGTGAAACAATGCATGCATCCAAAATAAAACCAGGATTGTTGGAAAAGCAGTGCTAAAAATTCCTTGCTATGCTTAACAGCAGTTGGGATATACTTGAGAAAAAAGACTTTCATAGGGTAATGACGCTTTCCTCATTTTGTATATGTTTCTCTTATTTTTGCGTATGACTGGATTTCCTTGTGTTCAGTTTTTTTTTTTAACTTTTATTCTCTTTTGGGCTTCCTTTTTTTTTTTTGACCTCTCCATCAATAATTAAAAACAGCAGGACTTGCCATCCTAAGGTGACAGAAGCTGTCAGCTAGCACGTCTGCTCAATGACTCATGTTGGTCACAGGCAAAATCTTCAACAAGCAGGCCTCTCTAAGCAGAAAGCTCAGATAACACCACTGTCATGATGCTGTCAATAGATTTACAGATTTATGGCATGTTTTCATTTGTCATTAACTTTGTTCACTTTAAATTCAATAACATTTTAAAATTCTTAAGTAATGAGACTGTTAAGATGCTCTGTGATTTCTTGAGTTCAAGCTTTTCTGTGGTTATGACTGAAAACCTTTTGTGTTTGGAATTTCATAAATTTTTGTGTCTGCCTTTTCTCAGAGTAAACTCAGACTAAAGCCGAGAGAGAGAGAGAGAGAGAGAGAGAGAGAGAGAGAGAGAGAGAGAGTGAGAGAGAGAGCGAGAGAGAGAGAGACGGCGAGAGTTTGGATTAATTAAAATAAGAACAAATTAATAAATAAATAAGGAGGATTTCACAGAGCACTTCACCCTGAGAAAACAAAACAGAAGCAAATACAAAGTCCTGCCCATTTCTGACACTGTTGTTGCTTTCCCTCTTTCTCTCTTCCTCCTACTTCATCCTTCTCCTCTTCCCCGTGTTTACGTTGCTGTTTATCTCTGATGTGTTTTGGTCACTGAGCTGTGGTATTAAACTGTGCCAGTATGAGTTATGGTTTAGGCTATGAAAACCTGACTTTCTACAGAAAATTTATGAGAAAGACTCTTACTTGGACTTGAATACAATATCCTCGCTCTATCTCATAACCAGGTTACAGTTTTTGGCATCTGACAATGCCTGTATGTTTTCCTGGTCTCACCTGTGAAAACAAACCCTTGACCAAACATGTCTATTAATGCTGGGTTTACACAGAATTTCACAGAACAAACATTATTGTGCCGTGCACCACACATACAATCAACAGTTACTTTATTAGGTACACCTATTCAGCTGCTCATTAACAGAGGTGGCAAAAGTACAGCCATTCTGTACTTAAGTGTTACAAAATACTCCAGTAAAAGTTGAAGTACTGATTCAACTTCTTTACTCGTGTAAAAGTGTAAAAGTAGTAACTCTGAAAGGAAGTAACTCTTTGAAGGACCTTTCTACCAGCTGTTTTTTAAACCTTGTACTATACTAATGTAATAATAAAATATTATTATAAACTTGACTTCACTCTACATTTAAATTCTAATAAATTAACTCAACTTGAAATACTTGAACATTCAAGATGAGCAGAGAAAAAGAAGGAAGATTTTTATAAAGACTTGTTTTTTTTGTTGCCTACATTGTAAATGGTGACACTGCGTCTAAACCAGAAATGAGTAGGGAAGAGGTTAAAGTGGTATTCAGTAGGTTGGAGAACCCTAAAATCGGGTGTAGTGGCTCAGCATGGGGAAACAATCAAAACTCTAAGTAATTTCTACTGAGAGCTGCTCTGAGGTTTACTGCTCTTAATGGATTTTATCAACGAATTCAACAAGATGTCAGCAGATGTTTCATCACTTGTCCTGCCTGATTTCCATCCTCTACTGACAGTTTACTGTTTATGCTGTCTTTATATTAGACAGTATAAAGTTAGTATGAAGGTGGAATTCAGTCAGCGGATCTAAGAATCATCAGCTTAACTTAAACTTCATCTCTGCTACACCCGCTGTAACCTAACACTGACCATGAGAACCACAGCCACTGTGCAGCAGTCCAACACAGTGCTTTACTTTAAATCAACCACATTATTTATCTTGCACTAAACCGCAGGGTGTTTTCATGCAACCTTTAAATAACAGTTAGTCTACCACCATTTCTTTTTTGCAGCAGCAGTAGCAGCAGCATGTTTCATGACATGAAAAAACATATTGTCACATGTACAGGCACGATATCTAATTTAGAAACAGCAGGACTTCATGTCAGCTTTAAATTTCCTGTTTATCAAACAACACTGAGCGGTCCTTACCTTTAAATATAACTTTCTTCTTCCTCTCCTTTCCTGTCTTTCTTATCTTTCTCCATCTCTGAGTGAAGTTAGCTCGCTTTCTTTTCTCTCCTTGTGAAATACAGCAGCTGGACCTTTAGTTAGCAACACACTGTGCGACAAACTGCACACAAACGGTTTGTGTGTTGACACGAGTAAGATTGCCTTTCGAGCGTTAGTCTTTAGCCTCAAACCAGTTTGATGTTTGAAGGCCTGCAGTGATAATAAGTCCCCTCGAATGCGTTAAACCAAAAGTAAAAAGCCTGTTTTGAAAATGGAAGCAGTAGAAAGTATAGATATTTGTTTATAAAGGCAAAAGTAAAAGATTGTCAGAAAAATAAATACTCAAGTAAAGATACCTGAAAATTCTACTTAACTACAGTAACAAAGTATTTATACTTTATTACTTCCCACCTCTGCTCATTAATGTAATAAACAGCCAATCACATCAGCAGCTCAGTGCATTTAGATACGCAGACATGGATGTCCTGCTAAAGTGCAAACGGAGCTTTACAATGGAAAGAAAGGTGATTGAGGTGATTTTGAACATGGCTTGTTAAACTTGCTGGACTTGTACTTAGTGCTTTTCTACTCTATTTCAGCATCTGAAGCACTTTCTTACCTCACACACACACATTCACACAAACCCTCTTTTCTGGGCCGAAGTGTGTTTACATTCACACACTCACAATCTGATGGATGCATCAGGGACAACTCAGGGTTCAGTATCTTGCCCAAGAATACTTCTAAAAGCAGACCAGAGGAGCCGGGGATCGAACCATCAACCTTTCAATTAGTAGACAACCACAGTGTGGTTATTGATGACAGACTGATCTGAGTAATTTAGAAACTGCTAAATTACTGGGATTTTCCCACACAGCCATCTCAAGGGATTACAGCAGCAGCTGTCTGAGTGAAAATGCTCCGTAGATGCCAGAGATCAGAGGAGAACGCCCAGACTACTTTGAGAGGACTCAAATAACCACTCATTACATGTCAGTACAGCACATTGAACTTAAGGCAGATGGGCTACAGCAGCAGAAGACCATACCAGCTTACCTGGTGTAAGCTCAGAACAGAAAACTGAGGCTGCAATTTGGATAGACATGCCAGAAATGGGCAACAGCAGATTGGAAAAATATTCATCTGATGAGACTCAATTTCTGTTGCGACATTCAGATTATAGGATAAGAATTTGGTGTAAACAGCATAAAAACCTTGGTCCATCCTGTTCAGAGTAATGGTGGTGTACGACAGATATCACAGCCTACCTGAGTGTTATTGCTAATTAGGTCCAACGCTTTATGACCAAGGATCAAACATCTTAAAAATGACAGTTCACTGAGTTCACTGCATTCAAATGGCCTACACAGTCACCAGATCTCAATGTAACAGAGCACCTTAGGGATGTGGTGGAACAGGATATTCACATCATGGATGTGCAGTTGAAAAATCTGCAGGATACGTGTGATCCTGTCATGTCAATATAGACCAAAATCTCCCAGGAATGCTTTCAGCACCTTGTTGAGATGATACCATGAAGATATTTCTGAAGGGAAAAGGAGTTCATCCAAGTAGTAGCAAGGTATACCAAATAACGGATATTTTAGAGTAGTGTTACATAACTTTACTGAGTCACTTCTTCATTTTGGCAGACATTTTTTGACACTCTTTTTATTGTATTGAATAAACTAAAGCACTTTTTCCCCTGATGTTCACAAAGTGTGAAATTGTCCCCCAAATGATGACATTCACAGGACACTGAACCCACTCTGTGTTACTTAAATCTCTGAGTGGATTATGTAGCTGTAAAATAAGCATCACCCACAGGGTCAGTTCCCTTTAATGGTTTCCCTTTGTCCCTGAAAAGAGGCTGATAATAAATGATGACTAGGAAGCCGAATGAACAGCCAGAATCAGCGCTTACTGTATGAGCCATCAGTCAGTGTAGCATGAGTCAGTGATACGTGAGGCCGTGTCAAAAACAACAGCATCCACACTGAAATGGCAGCAAAGTGGGCAAATTGCTTAGTGGGCCTGTCTATATAATTTTCATCTACCGTTAATGGTATTTACAGTCTCCATGGAAGCTGAGTTAATCAATATAGATGCCGATGTTAAAAATATGCAACTTTACAGAAGAACTGCATTTTTATCTAAGCTATGCTTTTAAAACTTTCTTAAAGCTTTGTTTTTAAGTAAATTCAATTTTACGATGATATCATTTTTATTTTGGCACTGATTCGCAGGCATCTGTTTCTATGTACTCTTTGATGGGTCAAGCTAGAGAAACTAGCGCTGTTAGCTCAAAACTCTATACAGAAGCTTGTATCTGCCACTGCGGGGGGAAAAAATGCCATCATCATTCAAAATTTTGAGTTAATAAGTCAAAGTTTTGAGGAAATACCTAAATTGTCAAGCTAGATCTGACAATCTGGACCTCTGTGAAGCTATACCATTTCCTTTTCACCTGGAGGTAGATTGCAGAAGACATCAGCTGTCCAACAGTTTGACATGAACACCTTTTATGAATTATCATTCGCTAAAAGGCATTCAAATGGAAATGAGGTCCTTCAGGAACCTTCCTGATTAGCAGAGCGAACTCAACTTACGAACTTCAACTTACTAACTTGAAATTTAAAGTTATTCAATGTCCTTAGAGTAAAACAAAGTGGTGACTGCTACAACGCTAAACTCAAGGCTTCAAAAACATCCGAGTCCATAAATCAAAGAGGGACATCAGATAGTCGACCCTTTTTCAGGGTGGTGATCGCTGTTGACAAGACATGCGATAGACCTCAGTCCTTACTGTTCACAGCACAACACAATTCACAAATCATTATCTTGAGACTATGAGTCATCTTCCGGGTGGGGGGTTCTGAGGCTGACAATGTGGACTCACTGGTCAAGAAAACTAGAGAAGCGTGGTGTACAAGTTGTTGGTGGGCTTCCATCAGACTGTCTCATCAAAGAAATGGGGTTTACATGACCTCCAGGTGATAAGAGACACATGCAACAGGAAAACCGACTGTGTACGTGTCTTTGTGAACGTGTGCGTCTGCGTGCAACACCTGATTATCGTCTAAACAAACATGTGGGTCAAGCAGGAAGAAAATATCTAATGGAACAGATGTAGCTCTTTTCAAAAGAAAAAGGAAGGATGTTGACTCTTTGGATGCGGGAAACGTGTTAAACAAAACCTTGATAAGCACGACCACAATGCTACTACTGCCTGACAAACACATTTCAAGTGAACTGCACCTTCAAGACACAGCAGTTGTTGTAACTCTCGAGTGTGGCTACTTTTGCTAAGGCACTCAATCTAATTTTTGTTTCAATTGCTGATTTCCTGAGGTGTCGTTTGGTGACTGCGCACACTCCTTTAACTTTGAGGGAGTTTGGGAGCAGGCTGCAAAGACTTGCACATATAGCAGCTGTTGAAAAGTATGAAAAAGGAAGTGAAATTTTCCACCAGACAGTGAGAAAAGTGATGTTGTCTCTGTGCAAGCACAGAGCTAAAAAGTACCCAAACTATAGAACTGGATCAGGTATTGCAGAAAATATTAGATCTAAGTTGTGCCACTGTAGCGCTGTAGGAGAAGACCAAATATATCCTTTGGGTGCATCTGCTGCTGAGTCAAAGAGAACTGTGAAACCACCCAGCATGTCAAAATAGATTTCTCTTCTCGCTCTCTGTCTCTCTGTGTCTAAAAGTCTATCTTGGCTTCACTTTATATTCCAAAAATAAGCTACTAAATAACCCGCTGGGATAGTTTTGCTGGCGTAGTCTGAAACTACAGTCTTCTGCCACATATTTCACCTTTTCAAAGCTATTTTGAAGCAAGCACTGATTTAAAAAGGCCCCTTGCATTTTGACTGTAGTCATTAAATCACTTGTTTTAGGCCACAAAAATGCTTTTAAGACTGATTTTATGGTGAAGAACATTAGCGAACAGCATGTCGAGGTCACGTTAGTTCTTTATTCCTCTCCGTAGGGGTTTGTGTTCCACAGTTGTGGCTATTTTACACATAGCATCAAAATCTTACCAAGTATATTTGACTTATTTCTAGTCAAAATATCTCATTACACTTAAAATAAGACACAATCAGCTAAAGAGTAACATTTCAGAATGGAGAATGTTCACTTGTAGATTTCTTTCACTTAATACAAGATATTTTTGCTTGTATTAAGTGAAAAAATCTTCACTTAATAAAAACAAGTTCCTATATCTCACTGAAATGTTACTCTTTAGCTGATTGTGTCAAATATACTTGGTAAGATTTTGATGCTATGTGTAAAATAGCCACAACTGTGGAACACAAACCCCTATGGAGAGGAATAAAGAACTAAACATCAGTTTTGACTAGAAATAAGACAAATATACTTGGTAAGATTTTGTGTTTTTGCAGTGTACCAGACTATCAGTTTTTACTCAGATCTGACGATCATTCGCACATATGTTGGCTTAATGAAAATGTCAGGATTTTTAATCAATTTTAAAATCCTTCTCCTCACATACAAGGTCTTGAATATTCAGGCCCCACATTAATGCAGGCTTTCTTGTGGTTTCTAGAATATTTCAAAGTAGGGAGACAGAGCCTTCAGGTTTAAGGCCTCTTTTCTGTAGTGCCAGCTACAATGTTTGGAGTTAAGAGACAGACAACCTTGATGTTTTTAAAGTTAGATGTTTCTTCCTGTTAAAAAGGAGTTTTTCCTTCCCACTGTCTCCAAGTGCTTGCTCACATGGGGTCATTTGATTGTTGGGGTTTTCTCTCTATTATTGAGGAGGCAACTATTGTTGTGATTTGGTGCTATATATATAAAATTGAAGGGAACTGGGCTGAATCTGGGCTTTTGTTGTTCGTTGTTCCATTTTTGGATATTGTTTATTGGTTGTTTGCAATATAAAATCTAATGACTGCAATATTTGATAACAAAGCAGTGTATGTCTTGTTTGATTTTTTTGCTGAAACAAGATCAAAGATAGTCTGTTCACATTTAACAAGTACAACAGGTACAAATGTAGATGACCAACAAATCAGAGGAGGAAAAAGAACTAATCACTTTATGTTTTTTTTTCTTTAATAGGTCACCCATATATATTTGTGTTAGAATTACTTACCACAACAGAGATATTTCAAAGAGATTAAAATCGTGGAAATATGTATATTCACATCTTTACACACACGACTTTAACTATTTTCATAATGGACTAAAGTGGTTTTTAAAGTTACATTTATATCTGTGACTCCTACCTTCCTAAAACAAAGTTGCTAATTAGCTAATTTTATTGTGCATCACACTCGCAGCATTGGATGATTTCTCTCTCCACCAGCATTTTTTGTTTTTTTGGAAAAAAGAGCCACAAAGTCCCTTCTAGGATTCATTCAAGGCTGTGAAAGTGGATCTGATTTTTCACAGACTGACGTCAAAGCTGGACCGAGCTGAGCTGAGACTGAAGTCTCTGCAGTTACTGATGTCAGGACGTCTCCTCTGACAGGAGTGGTGTCAACACACAAGAACCACACACGCACACTGGCAAACTCACACAAACACCTGACCCACTTTTCAAGCTGCTACACCATCCAGCAACAACAGCCAGAAAGACATCAATAAAGAGCCAAAAAAAACCCCAAAAAACAAGAAGTATCAAAATCCGCTCTGTCCCCTCTTGGCAAATCTATTTTACACGCTTTTTTTATCGCTTCTCTTCCATCCCTCGTGTCTAATTTTCTCCTTTAGATTTTTTTTTTTCAAATACAGGCAACCTAATTTTTCCGTTTCCTTTCCTTTCCAAAGGACTATCCTAAGACAAATCCACTGAGAGTGACATTGTGCCCAGGCGATTTAACAGCCTAACACAAAACAATCCTCAGATCTAATTCTTAACCCCCCATCTTGAGTTAAATAGGAGCCCAGTGGAGGGCCAAATCTCAATTCCAGGTCTGGCCTTTATCAGCACCAAAACTCAGACCCCAGACCTCCCACACACCCTGACTTCCCATCTCCAATATCCACACAGCCCCTCAGGGCACAACACCAAGTCTGAGCTGCACCCCTGACCGCCATGCACTGACAAGACAACCCATCAGCCCCATCAGCAGCTCCAGATGCTGTGGTGAGGATTAACTCACATCAGGCCAGAGGGCCTGCAGATCCCCCCCTCACCCCTCTTAGCCTCCGCCCCATACCTTATCCTCTAACCCTCCTTCTCTCCCTGCTTCTCTAATCCCCTGCCACCATGACAAATATATCGAGCACACGCACAGTCGGCCATGCACATCCAAAATACATTAATGAAGAAATACAGGGGAATAACATAGCGTTTTCAGAGGTACGTGCTTATAGGTCTGCTAATTAAATTCTGTAGCATGAGATGAGATGGAATGAAACTTCAGTGATGGCTGTGGAGCAACCCTGCAGCTGCAGTAATGAGAAGTTACCAAGGGCAATCTGAAGAAATACATATGAGATCAGAGAGGTGTATGAAATCCCACTGCGAGGAGCACGACAGTAAAGCAACTGTGCAGAATATAGTGTGAATCTATAGTAATTTTCTCCTACCTGACAGACATGGAAAACTCCCCAGGAGCACTCTCGCTCTCTCTGACCAGGAAGGCTCCGCACTCTCGGTGTCTGAGTCGACTTTCTGCCACGCCGCGAGATATGCGACCAGCGAACCAGCTGCAGGCCAGACAAGCAAAAACAAAAACAGACAAAACAAAGCAAGTAAGCAAACAAAGAAAGAAAGGGGTCACCGGCGTTACCGCTTTATGCGCGTGAACTCTCCTGATCCGAGCATCTCCTCCAGACGTTTGCACACACACACTCAAATTTAAGAAAAGGAGTTTGAGGATATCTGCTAACTCTGAAAGAAACTGAGAGAAGAGCAGCTCACAAAGGCACGGATCAAAGACCTGAGAGAGAGAATGAAAGACGTGAATTTTCAACAAGCGGCACATTTGTGAAGTTATTTTAAAAGGGCGCTGCTAAGTTTGCACATGAAACAAATCCCACAAATCCAGCAATTCAGTTGTCAGCTGTGGAGTGGAAGTAAAGGTGTCATTATTCATTTCTTTTCTTTTTTTTTTGCACTTGCTTAGTAGTGCGCTTTGCTTGGAGGCTGCGAGCACAGTCAGTTTGATGACTCATGAGGTGTGAGCATCTATCCAATATGGTGGAGAAGCTCTAGGACCCTCGTGGCTAACTTCATGCAGTCAGATTTCAGGTATTTTTCTTTTGAAATAAAAGTCATGCAAAGAAATTTGGAGGAAAAAAGACACACACATATGTACACACACATATCCTAACAGACACTCCCAGGGGTGTCCGCAGACTTAACTAGGCAATTCCAACAGGGCTGTACATCCGGGTTCATTAACAAGCCAGAGCTGCTGTAACGTCTGTGTTGTCAGTTTAGAGTTTGTCACAGCAAACCAGCTGGTGTATGACCATCTGATGGAGATACAGGGTGTACCAGCAGCTTCACTGTAAACACTCACAAACACACACACACACAGGGCTTTATCATGTGTGATTACATAAGTTAGCGAATTAGTGTGTCCCTTTGGGTAGGCCGCCTTATGCCAGAGTGCAGATGTCCAAAGCAGAGCAGAAAATGCCCGGGGCGGCACACTGCTCGCATCCTCGCTGATGAGATGTTTAAATGGACCAGTGGTAGGTAGATGTGTGAAATGCTTTATACAGATGAGCTGAAGATGCATATGTGTGTGTGTGTGTGTGTGTGCGTGCATACTTACGCGTGTGGACGCAGGTTGATGTAGTTTTTTGGCACAAACCCTTTCCGGGTGTGGAGTTCAGCCGTGTACCAGTTAGGATCATCCTCCATGTTGGTGATCTAAGAGCAAGCACACACACAAAAACGCAGAGAGCGATGAAAAATGTTCATAATGATGTTGGTGCTGGATATTACTGTCCTCACACTGTTTTATCAGCCTCCTCACAGGCCTCTCTGCTTCTACTATCCACAACCCTCAACTTGCAGAAGTTTGAAAAGATTACTGGGCGAGTTTTAAATGCCACATCAAACCTTTCAGGATTTCACCGTGGCCGGCAAATCCACATATGTCTTCAAAATTGATTTTCCTCAATTCAGCTGACGTGAACTGGTGTTGGCTCGTTTTCATTTTTTAAGTCGGTCGGTCTGCGTGTGCCATCACGGCGAAAGTGGGATCCACAATACATCACAGATGTGTAGCGAAGATAAAAAATGAAGTTTGGTGGTATTTGCTGAAAGTTTGTTGCCCTTTACTGCCCTTTAATATGTAATGTATTCCTAACACCCCATAATAGGTGTCTTCCTCTATCGCTAAAGCCCAAAAGATCAAAGTAATTAAAAAGAATAAATACTGTAAACTTAATTCTTCTTTTAAAAAAGTCTTTGTTTCTGAATAATTCAGATTTCTGTCACATTTTCATCCCTATAGTATAATATCAGAATAACTGCAGTCTATTCTGTGCTATATTCTGCATTTAACATTAATATTGTGGAGCACAAAACATGTGTGTAAGGGATCTGAGGCTCTGTGTTTACACTAATTATGGGTAAAATATTATACATGCACTATAATGCTGAGTGATTTGTTTGTCTCTGTTACATGTACAGGTCAGTTGATCAGGTTGTGTTTTATAGCAGAGCTGTAACACCATGAGCAAAGTGGGTAGTGTAATGGAAATCATGACCAGGTTTTACCTTGTGCACAGTGTCCAGGGGATCCAGAGGAATAATATAAAACATACATATATTTATTGTGAAGCTTCACATGATATCGACGAGTAAAGATGAGTGCATGTCTCAGCAGGCGTTGTCATTACAATCTGAGGTAGTAATCTCACACTGAGTTTCATCTACCTGCTCCTGCGTGTACTCTATAGATAAGGAAACACGGCTTGTCACAACAAGCAGCCAGGCTGCCCTTGGAGCCCATTGCAGAGCCGAAACACCCAGCCGTGGTCTCTGGACAGTTCTTCACACTCCTAAAAGGCCCCACCGAATCCAGCTTTTTTCCATAAACAGAGATACCTCACCAAAAATACAGGAAACACAAAAGAAAAAATCTTGCACAGGGGAGGCACTTGGAATGAGCTTTTTACAAACAGAAGACATTGTCTTTACATTTTGATGAGCTTTGACCTCAGTATATATCAATGCAGACAGACAGAAACCACAGAGCTCAGAAAAGAGCTTCAGGGGTTACTCCTAGAAGCCTTTTAATTACACCAAAGCAGTGTAGCTCTGAATTTTGATGGTGTGCAAAGTAAAATGAAAAGAAATTCAAGCACAAATGTGTTAATGTCACAAATGATATTAATGATAGTCATTTAAAAGCTCTTGCAGACATGCAGTATTTCTGCTGGCTACAGCAGGTAATAAACAGGGCCAGGACCAGAAGCTCCATCATGATGACGGTAATAAAGGACAGTCTGTTATTTTGACTCCTGACATGTTCCTGCTTTAAAGTCTATCTGTTTTATCCTGTCCCCGTTCATTGCTTCATATCTGTTCATGCTCTTTTTCAAAATCTTTTTTTACATTCAGTCTCCTAACCCAGCTGAGACATGCCTTGTCATTTTGATATTTTAAGATGATTTTTATTTTTGCTCTGCCTGCCTCGCAGTGTCACATTTCTTCCTTATCTCCCTGACAGCTTGGGTTTATCACTTTTTGGGCCTCTATGTTTGATCAGCGGCTGAACCCAGCAAGGTACCGTGTGTCATGTACTGTAGTTAAAACATCCTCCCTCCCCTCAAGTTTCACGTGACATCTTGCCATCGAGGACTTGAAGGCCACTGTGATGAAGAACACCTTGGGCAGTGATGCCCATCTGCCAAAAAATAAAAAAATAAATAAAGTTGCCCTGTCCCCTCGCTGCCTTTAGAAACTTCATTTCATGCATCAGCTGCTTGTAATGGCTACGGTGCACATTTGTACTTGCATTTTTTTAAATGCGTCGCAGGCTATGAAATGATTTACTGCTCATAATGTCAATCATTCACAGAGCTGAAAGCTTGCCCTTTCAAGAGGCTGGAGGTTTCGGTGTCCCTCCTAAACAATCTCTTCCTATGTTTCCCACAGTTTTAAACAACACGCTGGACTCTCTCTCATGAAACCCAGTGAGCCATTTCTGCATCACACTGACTCAGAGAGTAACTCCCCACCACCACCACAATTTCAATCAAAAGGTTTCCACTTCCTGTACAACTTCACCTGTTAATTTAATGTTTCCTGCTTGTACAAAAACAAGTAACTACACGAGTTCTGTGGAGAAACCAAAGCATTTTTTTTTGTCGTATCAATCGTGTTCGTAAAGCCTCTTTTAGGTAACATTGGCAGTTTAGGCCGTCAGCTATTCCTTATTTCTATTTCATAGATTGCTACTTTAATTTTAGGAATTATGCAATAATGCCAGTAGGGACTAGCGGATCAATACAAAATATCGACAGTAGTAATATCACTGCTGATACTGGTATCAGACTGATACTAGTGCCATAGGATTAAGGCTTTGTTTCTATCCTCTTAAATTCAGTATGCAGCCCATATTGTTGTTTTTGTGTTTTGGAAAGGAAAACACACACCTCAAACATGCACTGTGAAAAATGTCTGAACCTTTGCGAGTTGACTATTTTATTTATAGCCTATAGCACAAACAGAAGCTGATGCAAAAAGATGAGCGCATCTACATCTACAAACAACCCTACTTTCAAATGACATGAAATGCTGCAATGTGTGCTTTGTTGTGTTAACTAATTACCATGGAAAGTAAAAGTCAGTGATTCGGTGGTCATTACAATGTGTTCAGAATTTGCAGACTGATGATGATCATTCAGCTCATAAGTCATAAAGGCTGCCTTTACTAATTAAAAGTATCAGTATTAGTATTAGTAACACTGGCCCTGTTTTTACTTGGTATCGCATCGATACCAAAATTTGTGGTATTGCTCACCACTAGTAGCTACTAAGTAGTGAATGTCGACCATGTACAATGTTTATTATTATATATAGAGAGAGTATAGATAACCGATAACATGCAGATTATCTAGCCAGCCCCTGTTAATTCAGCTGTGACTAACAGCTCTTTCCAGACCACTCCAGAGAGTTTACTCATTACATAATTAACCCTTAAAATAACAAAAGAGCATTAAACAAAACAAAGAAAATCCAACAATGTGAACATCTGACATGGCAGTAGACTGTAAAGATTGGACACAAAGATCTTAATGAGGCTTGAAAACAGGTCAGGTATGGTTGACTGCACGTGACTGCCTTGGTCAGACACACGAAACTGTTGCAGGAAGGAATCAAATAAATACAGCAATATTTTTATTTTCAAGGTTAGTTAACTATTTTCTAAAGAAAGGAAGTTATTTCATTTTGTGATTAGAACGCAGTGCGTAATCTCTGGGTACTTTGTAGCCTTTCGGATCCAGCCAGAGTTGTTACATTTTTTGTGACGGTATCTGGAGAGGTAAAACTCAGCTTTTGTGTCCCTCGTGTTAAACTTGGCAGCACCGTCTCCCAGCTTTACACATAATGCCAGAGCCACTTCTTTTTTTCTTCTTCTATGAAGCTATTTTTATAACTTCTTTATGAGTCAACACTCAGCTCAGCCCGATCGATCCAGTTCCACATGGATAACGCACAATGCGTTCACGTTGGCAACAAGGTGCGAAAAGAAGCCACAAACAGCGTTTTAGCAAGAAAAGTGGGCTTTAAAGCACCATAAGGGCAATAAATGAGAACCAGTGAGCAGCTGTGAGGAAAGTCACTATCTGTTTGGTATTTTTATAACTAAATTATAGTTTCTTTTTTCTTCTTTTTTGTTTTTTTGCAAGCTACCACACAAATTGTCTTTATGTTGTAAAGCTCTGGCCATCTGGCGCATCAAGCAGAAACGAACAAATGTGGAGAATTATTTAAAAGTACTGCTTGACCCGAGTGTGAACCAAAGCTTTTTGGCAAAGACAAGACAGTCGCTTAGCCCTGCAAGATAAAAGAAACAAACTCTACAGTGGTTTAAGTGATGGGGCTGTTTTAGCTACTGTAATTCATCACTGCGGCCAGACAACACGAGTATGCATCAAACACTGCCGTAACTATCTTTGTCATAGTGTCAAAACTAAATGCCACTGCGTCTTAGCTGCAACATGCAGTAACACTCGACTTCTAACAAATGACTTTAAAGACAGCAGGAATAAGAGGCCTTATTTTATTCATGTCTAGTGCAGGAATTAATTCAGTATGGGAAGAGTAGTATACCACCCATCTTCAGGCAACAAAAGGTAAATTCACCAGCAAAAAACAGCCTCAACTTAGCAGAGAAAGGAAAAAATAAAGGCTTTCACTAGTGAGAAAAGTTGGACCTGCAGCACCGACGCCCACTGGTTAACTGAGACAAAATCCAGAAGGTAAATTGATCTCACTGGGTCTTCCATCTTGTCTGATTTGCCTGCGTCTGAGTGTCAAACAGCTGGTGCCAAAGCGCCAGTGTTAGAAAGAAGCACTTGGCTCTTTAATTCTGAGGTTTGCTGTCGATGTCTTGGAGGGACAATTTTCTACTACACTAGTTTCCAGCTGTGCCGGAACTATCTCAGCATGGTGTTTGACACAAATATAAAGCTGCAGATTTAAAAAAAAAAAAAAAGGATTGTTACGCAACGTAGAGCAAAATTAAATGAATTTAGAGGAATTGTTAGAGTTTTTAAAGAAAAATGCCCATTTGCTTTCAGTAGAATGATTAGAAGATTCAGCATTCTCTGTAAATATTAAGTTGTAGCCTGTGAAGTTAGCTTAGCTTGGAAAAAAAATCAAAAATGAAAATAGCGGGAACTTGATAGCCATGTAGCCGTGTGAAAATGACAACTTCCCACTGTAAAGTATTAAATTGTAAACATTTAGACTACACAGTCACCTGTGGTACCACTCATTAGTTAGTAAAGCTACATTTCAAAGCATTTTGTATTTTGTCATGTTGCTTTTTTGTGGTACTAGCAAAAACTATAATGGAGTGGTGGAGTGCTAAGTTCTCAGCTAATGCTAGCAAACATGACTATACAGTACACAGATACCATAGGTGCCTTTGTACTAACAAAAAAATAACAAAAAATCTATAATTTCACCCACAAAACAGAAACACAAACTGCTTCAATGGGCTGCTTGTACAATAAATAGTCCGTATCACTAGCTAACAGCAGAAAGAACGCTATTGTGAGGTCTATCTCCGTGATTTTATACATGCTACAGTATTTTAGATTCCACCTCTCAAAGTGGCCAAACCCCTTTCTTTAGTCCTTGAGAAAATTTGCACAGTTATCAAAAACGTGTTTAGCTTCATAGACAAAAAAAATATTTTTTCATCTTGAGTTTTCCTGCTGTAAAGTAAACCTTTTCAATATTAAAGACAATAGGGATGACTTTATTGGTGGCAGCTGAGGAAGTACAGATTTGGCACTTCTACAAGCTAAGGACTATTTGCCCTGTAGTCAGCAGACGCTCCAGGAAACCATTGGTTCAAGCCAAAGAAGTACTCTAGCATACTCTACATGATTGCTTTGACACTTTTGTGTACAGATTAGCAAATTAAATATTAAAAAATATGTAACTTATTGGTCTTTTTAAGAACCAGACTAGCAACTTTCAACTGTTTCCAGCCTTTATGGTAAACTAAGCTAACTCACTGCTGATTGGCACATTACTACACATAAAGGTGAGTGCTATCATCCAAAATAGGTTTAAGTCACTTATAATACTTTATCTTTCTTTATACTATTCTTTCTTTGGGAAGCACCTACAGCACTTGAAAATACAATTTCAATAGCTTCTGACAGTGAAGTTTTAATTGCTGTAATTATCACAGTGCAGGCAGACGGCGTGAGAGAGAGGACAGAGGTGCTGTGCCAGTTTTACTCTTCAGACAGACAAAGATGAAAAATTCTTTCTCTTACCTTGAGCAAGTCTCCCTTGTTGAAACTGAGCTCATCACCCTCTGTGGCACGAAACGTGTACAATGCCACCGCTTCCATGCTGAAAACACTACCGGCACACTCTCACATAAACACACACGCACGCACACACACAGTCAAAAACACACGCGGGGTCCCCCACTAATGCCCTTGGCACCCAGGTGGTGGTGGTCGTTAGCAGGGGGCAGACGGGGATGAAGAAGAAATGTGGAGAAGAAAAAGATAAAAGAAGAGGGTAGAGTAGACTTAACGGTTAGCAAAAGAGAAGGAAGAAGTGGAGAGGAGAGGTCTGGTCTGCTCGCTGAGCAGCAGAGCGTTTGAGAGCCGGAGCAGAGGATGAGAGAGTGAGCTCAGCGAGGGGAAAAACACGACTGGCTGCTGCTCAGCAACACACTGCCATCAGAAACATTCAGAGAGAGAGAGAGCAAGTGAGCAGGGGCAAAGGAGTGGGAGGCACTTCCTGTGTATATATTTGTCTTACACACTCAGTGCGGCTTCTGTGTGTGTGTGTGTGTGTGTGTGTGTGTGTGTGTGTGTGTGTGTGTGTGTGTGTGTGTGTACGCGCGCGCGCGCGCTTTAGCTTTTTCCATTATGTTCTGTGTGGTTTGTCGTTGCACTTCTGTCATCGTGCGCATTCCGCTTTAGTTACGCACCTTTGAAGTGAAAGGTGAGCTCACGTTTGCTGTTCCTATATTTAACATCTCTGAATGCTGAAAACTTCCAGATGGTCCAGTCAAATCAAGCTTTTTAAAAGTGGCTTCAGTTTTCCCCTGACACCGTCTTCCTTTCATCCTACTGACCGTACACATACACCGTATGCTACATTTCAATTTTTGAGTAGCTTTGGTTGAGATTTCCAAAGCATCTGAGTGACAGTGAAGGCGTGTCTGATGCAACCTCCTTGCCAAAAATGATAACTGGGCAGCTGAGTGAACCTTTTCAAGATATATTATTAAAAAAAAAAAAAAAAAAGATTATATCATGGGTGATAAAACCTTCTATGAGGTTTTACATCATAGCGTCTGTATTCATCATCTATGGACTAACAGCAGCAGCGGGCTGCCAGCTTAATCTGTCTCAATTTATGTCACATGCTGAGTTAAATTCATTGTTCCAGCAACTTTTCTGGATTGATGCTGGAAATAGTGGACGGTTAAAAGCAATAGCTTTTTAATTCTGGAGGCGCATTCTAGGGATTCGCTCAGACTTTGTGGAGCCCCTTCATATGTGGTGCATCAGAAGCCCTGCATACACTCTATGCTTTGGGCTACACTCTCCGGTAGGAAATAAAACATTGGGCATCAGTGGCTGTGGAGATCCCAGCTTGATTTGCCTTTTCAGGACGCTTTTGTAATTAATAACTGTAAAGCTGCTCTAATGGACTGAGATCACTTGTTTGCCTTGAGAAAATCTTGGGTTGCTTTTGCAGTTTGCTTTGGGTCATTACCCATCTGCACTGCAAAGCTCTGTCTAATCGGTTTTGCAGCATTTGGACGAATATGAGCAGACAGTGTAGCCCTGTACACTTCACAGATCATCCTGCTACTTCTATCAGTAAACAATAATGACCCAGCTCCATCGGAAACCATACAAATATTTTTAATCAATCTCGGTAAGTTAATCTTGGTTTCATGCATCCAAGATGTTTTTTAAACAGTGCAGGCCCTTTAAAATGTCTTCTGTCTGACTCTAATCTGGCCTTTGCGGTCTCAAGCGTAACAACTGGTCTACACTTTGTTCTAAACTCTCTGTATTTCCATTCATGAAGACGTCTCTTGATTGTAGACCTTGACAGTGATCCTGTCTGAAAGTGCTAATGACTTGGTTAATTGGTGTGAAGTTGTTTTTTGTAACCATGGAAATAATTCTGTCATCATCTACATTAGTTGTCTTCTGTGGTTTTTGGGGTGGTTTTGTGTCGCTGAGCTGGCCGGTGCAGTCATTGTTTTTCTAAGAATTACCAGATTATTTGTTTAGCCACTCCTAAAGTTTTTACTGTCACTCTGAGAGACTAGTGATGACCTCTTTCACTTGCAGTGACATTTCTTTGGCTCACACATTGGGAGTTCAAGAGAAAATCTACCAAATGCAAGTTCAATACTTGGAATCAACTCAAGATACTTTTAGCTGCTTAGATTGTCATAGAATAACCAAAAAGATGTCTCCTCAGCCCATAAAACTGCCTGGCAGTCAATTGGCAATTTATTTTACCCAACACATTTCATTACAATTAACTCCATGTGCATTACATTAAGGGTTTGTGTCTGTTTTTGAATGCAGACAGATTTGATTGACCTCAGGTTAGCAGACAGCTTGTATCAGAGAACAGGAGCACAGTAACTGAAAGCACCCTTACAACACTTAGATCTAATTCTGGGGACAGCTAAAAGATCTGAACCTTATAGCCTGAGACGTCTGATTGGGTTATACGCACTGAGCAAGTCAGAGATGTATTGAGGGGCCAAGGGGAGCTTTATGAACTAGTAGGAGGATTTTAACGGTAATTTTGTATTGAACTGATAGACAGTGTCTGCATACTTGTAAGGACACGGTCTTCTGTATTATGAAGTCCTTCTTCTGATGATTTGGATAACCCTTCAAATAGAGCATTACAGTAGTCTAACCTGCTTAATATGAGTGCTGCATGAGCGTCACTTTGAGATAAAGAATTTTCTAACTTTTAATATATTGTAGAAAGCAGTCCTGGTGACCTTATTGGCATGATTATCAATTATCAATTACGACCACTGTCCACAAGAATGCTGAGATTCCTGCCTTGATCTAGACTGTCTAGACTTTTTGGACCAACGAGTATTTCCGTCTCATCTCTGTTCAGCTCTAAGAAGTTTTGAGACATCCAGCAGTTAATGTCATCGTTTACAAAACACAGAATTGAACCCAAGATTTTAGCTGATAAATTACTTCTTCAGGATTTTTTAATTTACTGGTGAGAATCTGGACATTGACTTCATGGGAGTAGTTTGATAAGAATGTGAGGCAGTGATAGATAAATTAATCAACGTTATTACCTCTAATGTCAGAAAGTTGATTCTGGAAGAAAGTAGCAAATATGTTACATTTAGTTGTGGAAAGAAATTCAGAGGGTATGGTTTTGGAAGCATTAGGTAGTTTATTAATGACTGGGAGTAAAAGAAACTGGATTACCCTGATTATTGTTGGTCAGTTGGGAGATATAGGGTTGCCTGCCTAATTTTATTTCATTGTTGCAGTGACAAAGTGCATTTTTGTTCATTTCAAAGACTCACGTTGCCATGTTCACCTTCTCACTGTAGATCGCATACATTAACAGTTCTGACAGGTGCGATATGATTGATAAATTGAGAAATGGCAGGTTGTTAAACATTAACATTAAAATAAATCGATGAACTATTTCGTATCAGAGTTGCTGATGAAATGTCTGAAAATAAAGAATAGTGCATAAAAATTTTGTTATACTTTCAGAAAAAAAGGTTGATTAATTCCTTCCATAAAACCACGTCTCAGTTTAGTCAGTTGGTATTTATTAAGGAGTAATACAACCGGAGACGCAGAATTATTTACTAAAAATAAATATTCAAAATTTAGATAACTGACAGAAATTTACAACTAAAAATGTTTTATATATAACAGTGACCAGATCGCTTCTCCTGTGTCGTGTAAAGGTTCAAAGCTGCAATTACTGGGTGATGTTTCAGCCAGCTCTGTGTTAGCAGTATTACCAAGGCAGGTTTCAGTTAGACTCACAAAATCCAGTTTATTACCATCCATACATTATCTTCCGCTTATCCTTTTGGAGCCTACCCCATGCTGTCTTAGGGCGAGAGGCAGGGTACACCGTGGACAGGTCACCAGTCTGTCACAGGGCTAACACAACCGGTCTTTAAGTCTGACATCATTAGTCATTTCTGGATCCAAACTTCGCTTCAGGTCCCAAAGTCAAACGAACACTGCGGCATCACTGAGCGTTAAAATCTGTCTAAATTCTTTCATCTTTAATAAAGTGATCAGTGTGGCTGCTCTACCAGGTGTAACAATTACGTTTAACATCCAGGCAGCCATGAAAACAGAATTTATTAAGTTTAATGGAGTTTGAAGTTAGCAGGGAGTTAGCTCGCTCGTTTCTATCTAAAGATGATACACCGTGTTCTGACTGAGGAATTTTTGAAAAAATAATCCATCCACAAAACGAGGTTAGCCATTAGTATACTGCTGCATGGGCTGGGCTGTAGTTACAGCGTAAGGTTTTAAAAACTGAGCTTTAAAATGAAGTACCAGGAGAGAACATGCAAACTCCACACAGGAAGACCCTGGCCTGATGGTGCAATTGAATTCAGGACCTTCTTCCTGTGAAGGAACAGTTCGACCCAGTTTATTACTTTATTATGACATCCCTATCAATCAATCTTATCTTATCAAGCTTATTTGGAAAGTCCTTTTTACCACATTCTACAAGCAGCCAATGAAACTCCCTCCCAAATGAGCCTCCACACTTCATGATGTGTAGATATTGTCTGGATGGACTTAGAAAGAGGAAGAGAGTAAAACATGGAAGGGGAGATGCAAAGAAAAATTACAAACGGCTCCAACTAGAATGAGATAAAACTACAGTAAAGTTGTAGTTGTCCAGGAAAGCATGTCCAGGAAATCCCCGATCAGCTGTGTCAGTTGACTGTGCCACCAGAAGGAGGAGTGTGGGATGTGAAGGCTTGACGTGAGGTGATGGAAGAATAGAAGAGGAAGAGAAAGAGAGGAAGTGGAACTGACGGGTTGCTCTAGGGCCAAAGCTACAGCCTTGTTCTGAAGTCTTTTCCTTCCTGTGTGTGATGATGTCTTGTACATTTGAAATGCTAGAGGTGAATTAAAAATTTTAAGGACTGATATAAAGTTCACACCCAGACATTTTTTCTATATTTTAATGTGTGGTACACCGTGCTGTGTTCCTGTGTAAAGCTCTCCGGCCTCACTCATCACATAAACTTGATCCTATTTTGGTTTTTTTGGTTTTATGTTTTTCTTGTGTTTGTGTGTCCGTAGGTGGTTCGCTTCTTTGTCTCAGGCACTGTGCTGTTCACTGCTCTTTTCTTTTGTTTAGGCCCCTCAGCTGACACAATGACATCACTTCCTGTGTCCTCTTCCAGGAAAGCGTTGGATGTTTTAAACACCAAGATAAAACTTACATAAACATCAGCTGCTCGTACACAATGATGTGTTTTCTGTTAACAGTGATGAATCATTCATTCAATGTGACTGATATGCCATTTTTAACAGTCCTACAGTACACTGTGTGCATATTAGCCACAACACAGGCAGCACATAGTATGAAAACCAATGCTTTTCTGCTTGGGTGACATTTTCATCATTTTCATGAACATCTTCATCCTGCCGGAGGCAGTAATGCAGGAGGCTTGAAATGGGTGAACAGGTTTGTGTGCTTGAGTGAGGTGGCGGAAGTCAGTGGGCAATGGCGGAAAAAGCAGGTGGGCACAAAATCGCTCAACTTCCCCTTAAACAAATAAAACAATGCCTCTCAGGATCTGTGTATTGTCAGGCCACGTTTGTCTACAGCTCATTCCTACCCTCAAATTTCTTTTGCACCTATATGACTGTAAACCACCGCCACCACCCCCAATAGCTCTCATTATATTGTACTAGATTGTCCCCACAATGCTTTTTAATCTCTGTTCCTCTCTTAGCCCCCACCCCCACCGCCACTCTTTCACTTGCTTTTTTGCTCTCCCTTGCTTCCTCTCTCATGCACTTACCGAACAACATGTGGCAGGAAGGGCATCTGAGCAGCTCACCAAAAGAAAATAAAAAACAAAGTTTTGTGAAGGCAATTAAGGATCTACCTCCTTTATTTGCTGCTCAGGATCAACATTACTCTACACTTTCTGTCAGGGTAAATGTGACTACACATTTAATCTGTGAGATGATTAAATATAAGAAAAAGAAGTGTATTTTCAGCAGTACATGTCCGTTTTTGCACATGGTGAAGAGATGCTGCTGTAGTTAAATCTGTAAACATGACTCTTTGGGATTAAACTGTAAGAAATAATTATGCAAAATTACAGAAAGAGCTTATGACATGTCATCGGCCAAACTGTCCTGCGAATATAATAAAAGAAAGTTTGTTCATTCAGAAGAAAACGATCTTTTTTCTATTAGATAGTGAAAAAACTGGTATTTTTCTTTCATTTAATTGCTTAAATACGTTGAGGAGGTGTTAATCATCAGAACAAAGCTGCAAAACCAGTAAAAATACAGTTAAAATTTACGCCCTCCTTCACATATTCCAAAGCAGCCCAAATTTGACTATACCGGGCTGGTTCTGGCCTTATGTTTGACCCTTCTGACTTAAAGGATACATGTAACCAAAGTGGTCAGGTGTGTAAGAGTGAAAACATGATTCACCTCTGTCTGCAAGAATGCTGTCTCACAAGGATACGATTGTCTGCAGACATGTGTGAAGAGGTGGGTGAAAAAGTGAATTTTTCAGCCACACTGGTCAAGAAAATGTCAAACTGGCAAGAGGCCATGTGGATTTGCATTTCTGCAGCTGAGGAAGGCTAACTATATGGATTAAAAAGTTGCTTTTATAATGAAGATATAATTTTATCTGGAAAAGTGACTGTTTTTACTAAAAAAAAAAAAGTCAGCTCGCACAGTAGAGGAGTTGATCAGGTGGGTTCTTTATAATAAAAACATGTAAATAACAACTGCTGGGGCTGTTTTTCTTCCACCTACCTTCTTTCTCCAGGTATAATCTACAAGAGCTCCTCACAAACACTCTACCATTTGCATATGAAAAGATTTAGCTAATAAGCTGGCAGGAGTGGCAAAAATTATACGCTATCCTGTTTCATGCTTTCTGCCCCCCCTCGTTTTGTGTCGATTTAGTCTCCATCTGGAACCAACTGCGCCGCTTCAAGCCAAAAAATGACTCCTGCCAGTCTTTCCCCCTTTCCCTCCGCTTTACATAAGTTTTGCAAGCTTCTCAAACTGATGCACCAGTTATTTTCATGCATGAGCTTCCTTAGGTGAACCTTATGTGCTTACACATCCTGCTGAATAAAATTCAAATTAATATGACTCACATGCACCGCTTGCCTTTGTAACTGAGATTTACTGCATTCGGTGGCTGAATTTCTGGTGTGTGATAAATGATGCTCAGTTATATAATAATGGTGTGAGATATGGTGAGCTGCTAGCAACAAATGATCATCATGAGCTTTACCTGATTGATGTCTGTTGTTCATGTGTCACGCATGGCGGCATCTAGACTCAACGAATCATGTGTTAGTGACTGCAATACTCATTCTGCATGAGCAGAGCTATGCGTGGTCAGTGCATCAGACCAAAGGATGGTGCAAGACAAGCTAATGGCCCAGTGAGTCTCTAATAGGGCATGTGCTGAGAATGAGGGTGATTATTTTGTTGAGGGTGATTTTGTAGGGCGTCACATATGGTAATTACATATTAAAGGTCACACATGTCTGCAGGGGGTTCTAGACAAACCTCCCAAGTTTAGTTTGTGCTCACATTACAGACACACGCGCTGATTGTTTTAAAAGTGGGACGCTACTGACCTCTACTGGCTGACACTGGACCTGCGTCTACTGTACTTTTAAAGGGCACATACTCAACACACAGCAGACTTCACTTTTTTTGTTTGTTTGCACAGACTGACCAATCAGAATTTAGTTTAACTTTCAAAGTTTGGCTGATAAGAGGAGATAGTAAGTGCCAAGGTTACATTTTCTTTTCCATGTGTTGTTTGTTTGCAAAATAACTGCCTGAGGTAGTTTTCTCACCCAACCTTGAATGTCACCTTCAAGCTTCTCTTTGATACCTGTCGCAGAAGAACAAAGTATTTGCCACAGTTGCCACAATTACATCTATTTTGCACAAAGGTGTTGCATCTTTGTGTTGGATTATGGAGAAATACAGTCACTGTAAAAATAAAAGAAAGTAGATCCTCATTCAATTATGGGGTTTTAAAAGAATATGGTATTAAAATTAAGTAAATATAATCGCATATACAACCACCATGTCATTATTTATTTTACCAAAACTGAGCTAAAATGCAGAAGCGGTGTGCAAAAAAAGTAAACCCTTACTGCTTCCACGGGAATTTAGAGAGTAGCAGCCATATGCTGCTAATCAAATGCACTCCATTAACTGATCATCAGCAAGTGTGAACACATCAATAACAAGCAGAAGTTTTGGCAGTTTGCTGGTCTGGCGCGCTCAGGTCTGTGTGTGGGCATTCAGTCCCGAGCAGAAATGGCATCAGCAATGAGCTTGTTACTGCCCACCAATCTGAGAAGTGTTATAAGGCCATTTCCAAACAATTTGAAAGTCCATTCTACAGGGCTGAGGCAGGGCTCACAAATAGAGACATACAATCTTTCACACTCATTTTCTGACCTCCTCAAAGACAGCAAAGTCACTCAAAGTCACAAGGAAAACCATTTCTTCAAGTTATTGCTGCTAAACGTGGCTCCACAAGCTACCAAATCATGGTAGCTTCTGTATTTTGACTTAGTTTAGTTTATGACACAGAATAATATGTCAGCAGGTTGTACTTTATTGATTTTAAGACCTGATGTGAATTAGATCATGTATATTTCAGTAAAACAAAGATATCATGTCCTCCTCTTGCCATGTACCAAACCTTCTTTGGTACATAATCCTCTTGTTAGCAGGCTCACATCAGGAGGGGCTTTGCTTTATATAGTGGATGTTGGCAGTGTAGTACGATGAATCATCAACTTGAAATATTCCCCCAAAAACATCAGTTTAGCTCTTCCTGGTAAAGGTCTTGAGTTAGTAAGTAGTGTGTGGTACAATTTGTTTTTCTTGCACTTCGACTTGCAAAGATTGCTCCATTCTGTTCAGGCAATAACATTAGAACAGGCCAATTACACAATTTTAGACTCTATTCCTTTTTTAATCATTCTCCCAAGCAGAGAACAACGAGTGCCAAAAACATCTCTGTTAGCTTGGCTTACGCTTCATTTAATTGGATTATCCTTTCCACTGAAGATGCAGCAGGAGGACCCAAAAAGCATCAGTGAACTTTAAAGACAGCATTCCCAGCCAGATTTAGCACTTTACTAGAAAGCAGAGCTGGGAGGAGTGATTCAAATATCAACCGTATCGATACCAATGCTGGTATCTGTATCGGATCGATACTAGCGCAATAGGATCAATTTGTTTCTATCCCCCCCCAAGTTCACTATGTAGCTGACTGAATTGTATTTTATATTTGAGAACTGAAAAATAATCTCAAAGATGTACTATGAAAAAAATGTCTGAACGTTTTTGTGTTGACTGTCACATCTTTTTTATTTATAGCCTAAAGCAGATTTAAACAACAGAAGTTGACCCAAAGTGCTTTAGAGACAAGCGCATTTACATTCTGGGTCTGCAAAAAACCCAGTTACAATGAAAAGCTGAAAGGTGTGCTTTTTTTAAATTTTATTTCACTGATTAAATAATTTGAAAAGTAAACTAAAAAAAAAATCACAGTAATTTGGTCATCATTGAAATGTGTTCAGAATTTGCAAATTGATGATGATTTGTCTCAAATCGATTTTAGCTTGAATGACGTGATATCAATTCATTAAATCCTGATTGGATTCTTAAATATAAATGTGTTTTGCCCGAAATGCCAGAATCTCAGGTTAAAGCTCACAAAACTATTTCGACAACCACCAAACAGCTAAAACAGCAAATGAGAGCAGGTAAAGGGATTCCGCACAAAGACGTAAACACAAAGTGCGGACCCAACACATCAGAATGTGTCAGATGTCGGCTTTCTCACGACGGTGCATCTCACAGATTCTGATGCTGCAGGTTTTGTCACTCTCCAACCAAAATGATAAACATCGTCATTAAGTCCCTCTTACTTTTCCTGTTTGGCTTCCACCATGATAAAATCACACTTCCTGCACAGCTCTCTCTCTCTCTCTCAGTGTTATTTAAGAACAGTTTTCCATCTCAAATCTCTGTTTTTTGCATAATTTGCTTGCTTATTATGCACCAGTCTACCATTGTGTTCAGCGCTGTCGTCCGTTGTTTTGGGTTTTTCTTTCCAAAAATGACTTCCGACAGGAAACTCTCATTTCTGCTGTTCAATATCAAAGAAATGTCAACTTTTTAAAACTATGCCAAATTGCAAAACACTTAGTTGTGTCTCTAATAAAACATCTGTAACTTTGCTCTGCTTCACTTCAGCAGCATCAGGTAATGTTCATATGTTGATTCATGGTTTTCTTCTGTTTTTGATCTACTGCAGAATATTTTTAAGGTTATCTGCTATTAAAAAAGCCAGGCCAGGAAAAGTCCTTCATGTTTTTCTGTGTTTTATCCTCAGTTACTTTGACACAAAACCATCTGCTGTGATACTTACACCTCTGGTGAAGTCTCACAAGTGTCAGTGTCGTTATGAGTTGAAAATATCGTTATTGGTATTGGTAATGCTGACTCAGTATTTATTTGGTATCATAATAACAAACAGCCAACTAACATCACATCGGTCACGTCGACGTTTGGCTGTGACAGCGTTGCAGATTCGTGACATTTCGATCCCTGTCTATTTTTAACACACTCTGCATTTACAACCTATACACTTCTATTAATAGCTAACTGTGCACTTTTTAGGGAGGCATCTGAGTCTATTCATAGATCCCGGTTTGAAGAAACATAAGAAGAGTGTTGTGAAACGTGTGTCTGGTACGTGTTGTCTCCTCCCTCTATTTAAATACCTGTTAAAGCAAATGCGGTTGCGCAGAGACGGTGGGGTGGAAAGAATTAGAGCGATGGAATGCTGTCCTACAAAGTTTGCGCTTTGTAATGACACACCTGCAGCGGGCAATCCCTAGCAGTGACAAATCGTGACATGCACGTACTTGTGCAATCTGCATGTCCGTTTATTTCCTTTTGGCTGCTAACTTTCTTTGACGAAACTGGCTCCTCAAAACTTGATTTACCAGAGAGGACTGTTTGGTCACTAACACAAAAAACACTATTCCACAAAAAATCCCAAAACAAAATAGTCCAGCGCTTTAATATAACCATTCTTGTTGTCACGCATGTCTACGATGTTGTAAATCGTCCATGTGAAAACTTGACATTTTTAATTATCACTTTAAAGTGCTAAACTTAGAATTTAGCACTTGTTTAGCGACGCGCCTTTCCCCCCTCGTGGGTTTTCACGAGGGATGAAGGGTCTGTCTGTATCCCCTGCCAAGTAAAGCCGACTTGGTCACACCCTTCCCGGCCAACCCCCTACCCCCACACCCCACCTCCTGCTCTGCCCGCCATGTTCTGTAGGAGGAGGAGATACGTGTAGTCCTGGGTTTAGCTGGCTTAGCAATAGCAGCATATAGCTAGGCGGAGGCGCAACAAGCTCCTTGGACGCCCAAATAAGTACTCCTGTCTCGGTTTCCCCCTTCTCTTTTTGGAATTAGCTACAATCGTTTATTGGTTTGACCCCTACTTGGAGTGACACGAGTACCTAAAGTATCCCCCCAAATATTCTGGTAAGTTACCTTCGGTTTTCAACACTGTCGCGTTGTTTTGTTTTTCTGGGGTGTCCTGTAATCCAGTTTGCTATGGTGATGTCTCCACCGAGCTCCCGTCTTGGGTGCTAGCTTGAAGGATCGCTAACTAGCTTTACATGCTAGTTGACTGTCCTAACATAGAAAGTACTTTATGACGCTAACGCGAACGATCGTGCGTTAAAGTATAGGATGGGTCGTAAAACCGGTAAATAGTAAACTATGTGTTACATCTAGATGGTGAGTGATCAACAGTTGTGTTGTTAGTGGGGTGCTGGAGGGGATGGTGTGTGGACAGGCTGTCCTAACACAAGCTCTGCTAGCTTTGATTAAACTTTTCCCAAAGCCAGGATTTGAAATAGTCTTATAAATTGACGCTAGTGGGTGGTTGGTAACTCCGGTGCAAATATCTATAAGTAGAGAAAGTGGTTGCTGCAGTGTGTTTTTAAGCTATAGCAAACTTTTCCGGGTTATGGACTTTTCCAGTGAGCTGAAATGTGTAGTCGCCGCTAACTCAGTCAATGCTAAGGACTAGAACTTGCCGCAAGTTTGCACTCAACTAGCTGTAGTTAGCGGCAAACCCCTAAGTAGAAAGTGTGGTCGCTATTCTATGTTTGACTAAGCGTGCACCATTTTATATACATGCTTATTTTGCCTCTAACACCTGGATTTTTCACTAAAAGGACTATAAAATACAATTAAGGTAGTTTACTAGCGCCAAACGAACGTTAGCTAAAGCTTCTTTAGCTTATGTGCTAACTATCAATCACGTCAGTTCAAGGAGGCGTCGTGATTTAAAACAAAAAAAAAAAGCGAGAAAAAAAAGCCACTTACATTATTTTTATTTTCTCGACCGAAACACATGTGTGGTTGTACAGGTGAGGGCTAGACAAGAGCATACTACAGTGACTCAGCAGTCCCAAAACTTGACGTACCATTTGATATTTTTAGGGAGACTCGTTACGATGTGGGCGCTGTCTGTTTACTCGCTTCGTTTTCGACAAGCAGCGAGTAAAGTGTTTGGGTTTTAGATCATTAATACTTGCAAGGTTTTCTTTTCTATTTTGAACATATTCAAAAATGTTTGAGTAAACCCTCTCTTTTCATAGTTGCCCTGAACCCATAATTATGTGGCCTGAGAAGAGGGGCAGCGCTTCCTTTATTGTCAGGATGGTCAGTCAGTTACGGGGGTGACAGATGCATCATCACGGTCCTCCTCCCGTCCCTGTCTTGGCTGGCTTTGTCTCTCTCGCTGGCAAGAGAGGACAAAAGGTGGGGTGATGCGTCGATCAGATGGTGGCCTCTCCTCCTGTCTCACTGAATCAGAGTGCACGGTTGTAATACCTCACTTAAACCCACTTTAGTCCTGTTTGAACAAGTGTTAGTGCTTATTTGACGTGAGTTTGGCTTTTGGGAGCTTAATCCTCGGGTCTAGGAGAAGATGAGGATTAATTACTTGTATATGTCGCTCATGGTTGTACAACACTGTAAAGGGATGGTTAAGGGACTGGCTGGATGCCATTACCCAGCCTATTATACACCATGTCATTCTGAACAGACAAATATAGTCTTGTCACATTCACACACAGGCGCCCGATTGTGCAAGCCTACTATCTCGAGATCAGCTTTACTCATTCTGTGTGACAAGGTGGACCTGTTCTCAGTGTGCTGCTTCTGAGCCCTTAATGCTAATCAGTTTACCTAGCTTTTGTCAACAGACACACAAGATAAGTTGAACTTGTTATGATCTAAGGTCACTCACATAAGTCAAGTGTTCTACAGTTTTCTTTGGAAGATATTCATTCAGATATTTTTTTTTTTTTTTTTTTAGGACATGAAAAACCCATTCACCTTTACCTTTACATATGAACAGGTTTGGCTGAAAACCATGAATCATCATGGATAGAACGCTTGGAGAAAAGTGAGTGAAATTGTAGGCCTTAATGGTAAGTTAGGAAATTATACTTCTGTAACTTGATTCCAGCTGTCAGCTATACTCACCTATGTCCTATTGCCGTTTAGGGGTGAATATTTTTGGGTTGTCAATGTAGCTGTACTCATGCAAGTAACGTGAGGCTGAACCTCTCATCGCGTTTGATGTGATCTAACTGTAATGGAGGGGCAATCATTATTGTTCCCTTATTTGGTTATTTCCTTGTCCAGGGTAGATTTCTCTCTAGAGATAATAACACCACACAGAAGCTTGTTGAAAGCTAGAGCTGAACTCTAACCTCATGAACAGATTGGGCTTGGTCTGTAAAGTTGTAGCTCGTCCACAATTTTGTTCTGTCATTCTCTCTGCTTTATCCTACACCTGGAGTGCTTTGTCTGCACACGGTGTAGGATGATTTATAGAATTGACTGGTTGCTCTATGCTGTACCCATGACTGACTTCCTGCCTGCCTTGTCCACTACCCATTGTTTAACTTCCAAGACTTCCATCGTCTCGCTGCATTAGTGGACCAGAGAACTGCTTCTGAAATGTGCTGAGGTGCATCTAGTGAAATTGCCTCGAGTTTCCTGTGACATGTGTAATGAGTGACTGTGGCTATGATATGGGCACCCCAGTGGGAATTGAAGGGTAGTGTTTGGCCATTACTCATCGTCTGCCTAAACGGGGGAGGAAAGAGCTTCAGAGACGCTCCCACTCTGGGTTGCAATCTTTCCGTTGAGAGCGGGGGGGGGGGGGGGCCCCGGGGGGGGGGGGGGGGGTGGAGCTGGTTAATG
>VURO01050947.1:10044-24110 GCA_015108175.1 Pelvicachromis taeniatus | reverse complement strand
CACCCCCGACCCCCCCCCCCCCCCCAAAATTTTTTCCCCCCCCCCCCCCCCCCCGTTGCCCCCCCCCCCCCCCCCCCCACACACACACACACAGCAGGGAAACAGCAGGCTGCAGAACACTGGAGGAGAAATAAACAAATACAAAAAAAAACAATTGCCCTTGTGGTAAAGATGGCACTTGGCCTGTCAGCCCAGGTTTGGCGTATCAGTGACTCTGTGTGTTTGCAGCATTGTGCCCTCAGCGTTTGATAGGTGAGAATGTGACTGTGAGGGAGAAAGAGCTTTGATAGCAGACATTCATGCACCCTGCATGATTTTAAATCTGTGGACTCGTGCACTGCATTTACAGCTAAAACACTGAACTGAGAAATCATTGTGAAAATGTGTGTTTAATGAATAATTCTTGGTAATTAATTAATTCATTAAACAAACTCCACATTTCACTGTCAGAGCTTACTCGAGTCTGTCAATTAAAACAAAATAACTTGAAAACAAGCCAGAGTGTTGGTGTGCTTTAAGAACTACCAGGTAGGCCATTGAATAGTCTGACATTTTGGAAAGTTTGCTAAAAGTCAGATGATGGTAAGCACTTGTGAAGCTAATTCCACCAACTGCTTAACATAGATTAGGCTCACATTAAATGAGGGAACAGCTAGCTTTCCAAAATGATTCAAAATTTAGACTTTAAACTTCTAAAATACTTCTAAAGCTAAAAATGATTAGTTTTTATTATTCTTTCTATAGCAATAAGATTTTTTTTTTTTTAAAGCTATGTAATTTTTTTTGATTAAGACAGTACTTGTGGTGTTCATCAGGTTAATGCTGATGTAGTGCTGTCTCTACAAAAAACAACTTTTTAGCATTCAAATGTTTTTCAAATCCTCATTTTTTGGTACTTGTTTAATCTCGACCCATGCCATAACCCGAGCCTAACCTTAAACCAAGTACTAAAATATAATGAGGTTTTTATGGAGGTCCTGGTTTTTCTTCCCAGAGGGAAGACAGAGATTTATGTTCCAACAACATGACTAATAGAAACACACACACACACACACCGGGTTTAAGCAATCTGGTGAGTAATGTGTTGATGTAAGGTCAGCAGTTTCATACAATTTTCCTGTCCCACAGTGCTGGGGATTGGTTTACACACACACACACGCACGCACGCACGCACGCACGCACGCACGCACGCACGCACACAAACACACACACACATGATAAACCTCTTTCCTTAATTACCTCAAGCCTGTAAAACTCCTATGCACGTGCATTTGTAGTCACACATACTGCACACATACACAGACACACACATATCATTTTCCTTTGCAGTTGTGCACTTAAAGGTATGTAATCTTTACTTACAGCTCAGTAGTTATTGACAGCTGAGGTATCATACCTATTCAGCTCTCCTGTAACAAGAGGCCAGAGGGTTCAAAGATAGGTCATCTGGAAACCCCAGTGTCGTCAACCACCTGTTTCTCATGTGTGTGTGCATCTCTGTGCATTTTTGTGTGCTTGCTTATACAAAAGAGGGAGCGGGAGGAGAGTGCGAACAAGTGAGTGATTGATTTTATTTGACACTGTGTAAGAAACATAAATAAAATGACTGCAGGCATGGAGGCATGTCAGCAGGAGCAGGGATAGCTGTCAGAACTATTAACAGCTCCCAACTCTGTTGACTTCAACGTCACTTTTTAAAATCCCTTAAATCCTGACTCACAATCCACAAGTTTTAAGCTTCAATTTACAGCCACGTTTTCTACTCGTGTCATGGTGGTAATTTGATGAAAAACCAGTGATGGATGGGACTGCTGAGTAGTATACATGCACTGACACAAATCAAATGGCTGCTGCACTGACTAGCAGTAGAGCCTTTTTTAAAAAAAATTTGCATGCTAGAAGTGTGAAAACCATCATCATTTCAGTCCAGGTTAAAATTTTGTGGAATTAACTTCTGCACAGTGGCATTATAAAAAAAATGGATATAGTCCCTAGAAGAAATAATCCATTTCATTTGTTTCCACTGGTCATCCATGCCCAAGGATACTTGGGACTGGAGCAACCAGGCATCAAGTCAATTAGTATATGACCTGCAATACCTCCTGAGCTACAGCTTCCCCCAGATAATGCATTATGTCACAAAGTTCATATTGTCCTCCACAGTCACCACATCTCAAGCCAATAGAGCGCTATTGGGATGTCATGGAAGATTCACTTCTTGGATGTGCAACCGATAAATCTGCGACAACTGTGTGATGCTGACATGTCAGTATGGACCAAAATCACTGAAGAATGTTTACAGCTGCTTGTTGAATCTGTGCCATGAAGATTTAAATGACAGCAAAAATGCAGTCCAACCTGGTGTTAGCACGATGTACTTAATAAAGTGGCTGGGGACTGTATGTTATTGCATTAGTGATGTAGTGTTGGAATGAAGCACTTCATTGATAGCTATATTATGTTATTGTAGCTGCTCCCAACCTGAGGAAGTGCACATTAATGATGTATAAAATAGTTGCTGCAGGAGTCTCCATTACCGGGAAGGGTAATGCATTAATACAAAAGCTGAATCAGTGTGATTTTGACAGAGGAGCAATAAACAAACAATACGCTGATGTTGACAACGCACTCAATATTTGGATTAGCAAGGAAGCCAAATAGCATGTGGAGTAGAAAAAGATGGATTTTTCATGAGGAGGAAACAAAAACAACTCATCATTGAGTAAATATCCATGAGTGCCAGATGAAACAAAGGAAGAGAACTTTGATTTCAAACCCACATATGGCAACATAAATGGATGCAATGTCAAGTCATCCATCAGTGTAAAAGATGGACTTGACAAAAATCCAAAGAAGTGGAACAACGAGAGAGAGGAAGCATGAGGAGATGAGCTGACGAACTGAAGAAAGAGACACAAAAGACACACCAGGGAGAGGGACAACAATACACAGGTTAACTCAGTCAAGACGGCAAAAGGAACAAAGAAGGGAAGCAAAAACGCAAGAAGACACACATGGGAATAATGTTCAAAACAAAACAGGAAGCAAAAACAGGAAGTCCAAGAATAAACCTAGTAAGGCAAGAATTGGGGAAAAAAATAGAGGGCATTAAAAAGTATATACACTTGTTGTTTTAGGACTTTTACTCGTACAAAATGGCTGACAAGTTGATGCCACGTGGTAAGCAGTCATGTGTCCGCAAAACCTCTATAGAAATGTATGTAACAGATGTGGATAGCCTAGAGATAAAGGTGTAATTCTGATGCCATGCAAATCCCTGGGAAGAGATTTTAACAACCCTGCAAAGGGAGATAAATCAAAGTATTTTTCACTGCTGCAAATCCTCACAACTCAAAGCCAAGCTTCTTTTTAAGATTAAATTCCCTTTATCCCAGGAGGATTAATGACATAAACTCTTTCCCCTCTCTTCTAGATATTTTACTTACTGCTAAAAGAGGTTTCTGCCTTTTATTAAAAATTCTTTTAAATATATTTTTTCCATTTCATTTCTTCCAAAGAAAAGAAACCTTGAACCTTACAACCTTAATAATTTGAGATATCTAAATTATCTTTACTTGGCAAACTAAGTTTATATCCTGTACAAGTGACCACTTACTATGATCACTTCATGCACCCATGATGTTGTGAATCTTCAGTTCATTGTGGATCTACTTTAGTGTTTCAAAAAAATGATTGTTATTTCTAAGGAATGGGCGAAGTTACACAGAAGCAAATCAGCCAGTGTTCCACAAAGAGTGTAATGGTGTAACCCCCAAAACTCTGGCACAGTCAACACCCCATAGGTTGAGGTGTATCAGGACTTTCCAGTTGAACGAAATGTTGAAAATATCACTCTGCGGGACCAATGAACAATGCAGAATAGCATTAATGTTGACAAGAAAGACAAATGTGTTTCTGGGTGGGACATCCTCCCTTCTGGCTTGGAAACTGAGACCTAGCTCTCATCATCAATGATGAGCCCATATATGAAATTCAGTGTATCAGACACAGAAGGTGACTGCATCTTCCATGGTGAACTAAAAAAAAGAGATTGTGACCTTGAATGGCAGAGCAACTTAATTGAAATAAATTTTTTAAAACATGCCACTAACCTTGAATTTGACCATGAACTAAACATCTTAACAGTATGACTAAATCAGCTATTAGTTTAATTTGGACTATTGTCAGGATTTCTTTCCCTCAGTGTTGCTCAAATTCCCATTGATGCTTTTGTCTCCATTCATCTTGATAATTGTAACTCATTATTCATTAGGCTGCCCTTTAAATGCACCAAAGAACTGTAACTAGAGTGTATAATTACCCTATTCTTGGGAGCTTGGAAAGAAAAGAGTCTAGACTTCTTGAAGTTTCCTTGAAGACGTTTCTTCACTTCTAAGAGCAATTCTTAGAGAGTTACTATGGGAGTGTCCCCAAGAGAGTCATGGACCCCCTATTGATCCTCTACCTAATCACATGAGCCAAGGTGTTAAAACGGGTGTGGGCATTGTGAAGCCTACTTGCACCCTATCATTTGATTTCCTGAGGTGAAAAGGCCCAGGATGTGCGTGGGTGTTAATACGTCTGGGACGGGATCTCAAAACTGGACTGTAGATGGCAGACGGTGTCATAAACCACCACCTCTGTTCAAAGACGGTCATTCACAGTGGACATAGATGGCTTCTTTCACTCCTCTTTCAAACCATCTGTCTTCTCTGTCCCAAATGTGAACATTGGCATCCTTGAAAGAGCGACCTTTGTCCTTTAGATGCAGATGGACAGGCGAGTCTTGTCCCGTGGACTTGGCTCTTCTATGTTGTGCCATGCGATTATGAAGTGGCTGTTTTCCTCTTCAAGGAAACTTAAAGAAGTCCAGATACTTTTCATTCCAAGCTCCTTAGACTACAATGACATGGATGATGAAAACCTTCACAGACATACCCTATTCTTGCTTCACCACACTACTTACCAGTGGTCTTCAGAATTGATATCAGATTGTTTTTCTTTCTTTTGTTAAAATTTCAGTTTAAATTACAGAGAGGCCTTATTCCATCTTAAATTATGGACCTCCTCAACCATTACTCCAAGGCAGCAGAGCATTTGCTTTAAAGGTTTAACCACTGTGGCATAATTTGTCAGCTGACAAAAACAAAAGTCTTATCTTTATCCTGAAAAGCTCCTATTTACAACAATATAGTAGGCCTTGGGGGACATGAGTAGCTAGGTTGGCTAAGAATTTGACCTTGACCATTGTTAATGCCCAAGGTCAAAGTTTACCTTCAAGAAACCATATCAAGTAATACATCATATAAAAGGGCACGCAGAGAGCTGTACAACACTCTTTTTTATATTTTCAATACAATCCCCTACAACATCACAATGATGCCATAACAGGCTGACCTCAGCATGTAATCAAAATATGATAAAACATAAAAGTTTTAGTGGTCCTTGCCATTTGGGTCGAGTTGAGCTCTCCGACTGCTCTTGTATTTCACTTTGTTGAGTGTTTCCTGAATACACTGTGTCTTTTTTTATGTCAGTAAAGCAATGATAACTAGATATAGGTGTGGAAATGATGAGTACTATAATCCAAAATTGATTCCAATTGAAATTATAATTGTGATACAACTGAAATTAATGTTCAGTGTTTTCTTCTGCATGTCTACCTCATTGCATCAAAGTGCAAACATCTATCAAGCTAAACCACTTTTATGAATTCTGCTCATTGGAGCTTATCATGTCAAAAAGAAGGCAGATAGTGTTGCACAAGTGGCCCATTTGAATAGCAGATATTTCTCTCCCATTGTGTCACTGTTCTCCTCTATTACGACAGGATGAGCACTCGCTTGGTAAATACATTTTGAGAGTGTCAGAACCCACATAAACACATAAGGGATAAAAAGGGAAATATGGGTCTTATGTGTGCATTTACCCAGATTTGTGTGTGAGTGTGTCTTGTTGTGTGAATGGATTGAGTTTGCGAGTGCAGGTATGATCATGAGTGTGTCTTTCAAGGGGTGTGGTGTGAAAGCTTGCTGAAGGTTACATCTAAAGGAAGAGAATACTCTTTGTCCAGAACTGCTTGAGACTTGACTATTCATTACACATCATTGGAGCTGTCTGTAGTATCAGTTTTTCTTTATTTTAATGGGCTTTCAGTAGTTTCTGATCTATTAAGTCGTAAATATAAAGCTATAAGGGCTTATCATCCACCACAGAAAAAGAGATTTACAGTAACCTCCCAGCTGCAGTGCTTCAGGCCTGGATTAAAGGTTCCAGTGGATCCTGCAGTATAGACTGTTCAAAGAAAGCACGCAATCACCAGTGATTACTACTGGTAGCCTGTCTGACCACTCGTGAGGCAGACTAGTGATTGAAGGCCTGAGAAACCAAGTCTTCATTGCTTTAGTCATTCTCTGTATTGTTTTTTAAAGTAATATATTAAGGTGGTCGTGCATACACATTTCATCTGGGCAGCAGACACTGTAGAGGACACTGTGGACAGTCACGTCTAGTGATAATAAAACTTATTTTGCAGGAAAATGAATGTATTGGAAAGATTTCCTGATTTTTCAACCTGTGTAACATTTTTTTAATTAAAAAAATGCTGCTTGTACCAGCTGCTCTAAAGCTTAGTAAAAAGAAACTGGTGGTTGCCTGGCAACCTTCACAACAAGGCCCCTGGAAGTAGAAATAGTGCCTAACATTATTAAATAGAGCAATGTCACTCAAAAGTCTTGAACCACACTCATTTCTTTATATCTTGTTAGGAAAATGGGAAGCTACATTGATACACTGAAACTCGGTCCATAAAATGAGATTTTATGTTTGAGGAAACAGAGTTTGTGCAATTCTGACGATCGTAAAGTCAATATTTGGTATCTTTATTCTTCATAACAGTCTGAACTTAGGCAGCTTTCTTGTCATTTCTTTAAGTAGTCTTCAGGAATAGTTCTCATGGTTTCTTGAAGGACATTCAAACCCCTTCTTTGGCTGTCTTTTGTTCAAAGGCAATAAAGTTGAGGTCCGGCCTCTGGGGAAGCCAATCCACAACTAATAGTGTCCCATTGTGTGTTTTTCTATCCAGATGATCTTTCACTGCAATGGTAGTCTTCTTTGTATCATTGTCATGCTGAAAGCATTTGGTAGTCAGACGCTTTGCAGAGGCAATGGTTTAAAGTCTCCATTTATAATTCCATGTATTTTGTCAAGATCCCCAACTCCACTCACTGTAGCCCCAACTGTGTTTTACAGATGGACTTCACTATTGTACCTCTCTCCAGACCACCTCCACATATTGATGATGATTTAAACTAAAATTCTTTGATTTGGAGTCATAAGAGTTTTTGCCACTGATTTTTAAGGGCTAAGGAAGAGCAAAGGTAGAGGTGGGTTGCAAAGCGGCTTGGAAATGGGCAGCACATGCAGGTGAACTACAACTATTTAAATAGGATCCCTTTATGAGATTTGCTATTTGTATGTCTAGAAGGATGTCAACTTAGCAACTGATGTGCAATAAAGGACAAAACAGTCAACCTTGGATGCTTTGATTTAACAAATCTAAACCTTCAGGTATCTTCAGGTCCAGTTTGAAACAAACACATTAACACACATACTCCATTTATCTATATGTGACACTTTCCTTAACTCTTTAGTCTTGAAAATGTGGTTATATGTTTGAATTTTAACTGCCAACTCTGACAGCATTATGGGAACTTAAGAATACTGAAAGCTGTGAAGTGCAATTATAAAACATTTATTCTGATAGTAAAGGGTGTCAAGGGAATTAGCAACACATAGCTTTTTTTTTTTTGGCATAGATAATATAACAAAGGCAAGCAGCATTATAAATACTGAGCACTACTTGTTCCGTGATGGGCATCTAAATGTTTCACGTGAATAAAAAAAAAAAATGATGTAATTAGATGCAGACTGGATTGGAGATGTGTGTTTCTAGCACTGCTACACTTCTCTCTGCTGGAGAAATACAATTGTGCCCCGTGTCTGAATCACATTTCACTTTATTTAACGGAGCACATTTATGTGTCTGAGGAAATTATGCTAACAGTTTGGTGCCAGGCAGAAAGAACATGAGCGATAAATTAAAACCACAATGAATGTATGAAAGCACAGTTTCTTCTGCTGCTTTAAAGCCAACACACACACACACGCTTCATACTAACACTTTCGCTTTCTCACTGACTTGCGAACACAAACACACACCTGTCAGAGAGCAGTGTTTACCCACAGCGTGATCTGCCTGAAGGAGTATTTTTCCTGGTAATTGGACCTGACCATTAGTTGTCCTCCAGTGCTGCTTCTGCCTCTGTAGATGCCCAAGTTTCTGTTCCCTTGGTTTGGATGCTGTCTCACACATCATGTGATTAAATCTCATTTGATGTTGTACTGTTATTAAGTTAAATTAATTTATGTAAGTGTCTTGTTTTCATTATCTTACTCAGGCTTGTCTGTATTACCCTTTTCAAACCACCCACCACCACTCAGTCCCTTCTTCCTCCTCCCTGCTGACTGCAGGTTATCCCACAGTCTCTCTAAACAGTCTTCCTGACACTCAGCTTCTTCATCTATACCCTTTCTGCCTTTCTTCCTCCTTCTCATACCTATCCCTCTTCCCTTGATAATCAGTTTGAGGTCGAGCACTGACATTTAAAATTTTTGCTCCCCTGGCCTGTTTCAACTTTGTACTTCTTTGCACCAAACTGTGTTTCTCCAGGATTAGACACATCATTTTTCTCCAGTAAGAACAACTGGTTATGTTCCAGAAAATAGGAAAGATTGATCACCATTAAATAAATGTCATTTAGTTTGTTAGTATGCAAATATATTGATGTGTAACAGTATGTTTTCAAATCTCAAACAGTAGATTAAAATGAATGTAAAATGCTGTTTTGTGCCTTGAGTTGAGCGGAGCTGGCTTCCCCCATTTCGGGGTCTTGACTCCAGTTGACATGAGCGAGGCCCGACTGAGAAAACCTTGCACATTGAGAACTCCTAAGTCACAAGGTAGACCTGGCCTAAAGCATAGCCTGCTTTGTCTTCCTTTTGGACTCCAATGATTAATAAAAATAAAACTCATATTTAGTACATCCACATACACAGCAGTATGACAAACATACCAATCTGTATATCTGTGGCGGGGCGTGGTCGGCGGTGCCGCGGCAGGGAAGGTGGACGCACCTGCGTGGCATTGCAATCATGCCTTGCCAGCTCAACATCGTTGCAGGGTCCTGTTGTTGTGTTGCGGTTGTTGTGGATATGTGGCTGGCAGCTGCAAAGCCGAGCCGTGAGTGTGTGAGCAGCAACCGGTAATAAAGAGAATGTTCAAGAATGCTGAACCGTAGTCGTGTCATGCCTCTTACCTGCCTCGGTTTCTTTCCATCCAGCATCCTCCAGTGCTAAAACTAATAAAATAAAAGTGGAAACAAAGAAAGTAGAAAAAACTGCAGTTCCTCTAGGTGCCATCATGCTTGCCCATGTTAACTTTATAACTTTAAAATGCATGTTTACAGCCTGCTGCAACAAATGGCCTCTATGGATAGCTACAACTAACATACCAACTCTGAACAGGGTGAATATTTTTTTATAACTCAGCCATGGATAATTGAGTTAGGGACACAAGGTGTCTTTTACTATTTGTCCTGATTAAACTCGCCCTCTTCACTGTGTCTTTGTGTGCCATTAGAGGTTTTTGAAGCATCTGTAATGGATTATCTGACCAACATTTTGCCTTGATGTGTTTGCCAAAGTTAATGTTTGTTGGTCCATTACTTAGTGCTAATTAGACAATCTGTGCGTCTGTGTGTTGCACCCACACAGTCTATGCAGTTTAATAACCAAGCTTGCTAGCATTGGCTAATAAATTAGCACTAAATCATGTCATCCATATAAAGTAAATGGACTACGTACTTATGTAGCTTTCTTACTACTTCTTTGCCCATTCACACAAGCACTTTTCTCTATGCCTAAGCACTTTGTATTCGCATGGATACATTGTGGACAGTTTGAGGTTCTTGCCCAGGGGTGCTTTAACATGCAAGAGATACCAGAATGTGTTAAGTAATTTTTGGCAAGAAAAACTAATTTGGCTACAACAAAAACTGGAACAGTGAAAATGTGGAGTCCCTAACCTGTAGGTGATGCAACTGTGCATTTATAATGTCTGTGGTCCAGTTTTTTTGTGAATGAATGAACATTTTGTACCCTGATTTTTATCATAATTTTGATGATCTGCTTACTAGACACGCCCAAAACATTATACACATCATTTTTATTTCTAGTCATAATTTAGAGTGTGTAAACAGCATAGTTGTATTTGGTGGTGTGGTCAGGATTTTGTAAATATAGAATCTGATCTCCTAAAGTCTGATCTCCAAAGTGAAAAGCAGTAAAATAGCTTATATGTAAAGGTTGAGATAGATCAGACATTAGTGTGTACTTTGAGAAAAGTTATTTTTCAGTTTTTTTCCAATTCAGTGTTGTTGCCATGGTCCAATCTGGAACCATTTTCAGCCTGTTATTGTCATCTCAAGAAAATTACCTCAGCTTCTTCTAGTGACACTACAAAATGTTTAATTCTCAGACCTTTGGAAATGTGAGCTGGTTTTCAAAAGACAGTCAAGCAGAACTGGCTCTGCACCGGCACAATCCCCAGCACTGTGTCAATGAAAAATAGGTATTTGCTGCTCATGTGAGGAATTACCAAGAGAGGTTTTGTTATTTATTTTTTACTCTCCCACCAAATAAATTTCAATTATCAAGAAAATAATTCACAATAATTCTTAGAGTGATTTTTAATGCCATCTGGATTGACATCTGCTGTTTCACAGAGTTAGCGAGTGACACACCAATTGGATTACAAGGGCTACATAACCAGCAGCAGGATAGAGCAGCATTGCTCTCCAGATTACATTAGATGATTAATGATCATCAGTGGAATAATGGCTTGTTTTTGCAAACAAAATGCAGCCCAGAAAGCAAAGTGACACTACGTTATGCACAAAAGTAGATATATACAATCTGTTGCTAGTTTCTTATGCACTCAGCTAAATTTAACACAGTCTATTAGAACAGCATTGTTATCGGCTGCATGTGTAGAAGATAAACCAACACCTCTGAGTATAACATGTACAATGCAAATCAACAGCACCACAAACATCAAAGAGTAGAATCAGCATGTCTGTAAAGGAGCAGTGAAATGTAAACATTTTAACCCTGATGTAAGTAGGATTAATTGTATTTGTTTCCAATTATATTGATTACATTGGCAGCCCAAGTTTGAAACACCCTAATCCTTTATGTGTTGGATTAATTTGGAGTTGCAATGGGCTCTGAGAGCAAACAGTGGTCACAAACTAATCAGCAGAGACCAGCTGACATCAGTACTTCATTAATCCTTCCTCTCTGCATCAACCATGTCCTTCCATCTCCATGCAGCATGTCCCTTTTACCCCCTCCCTGCAGCCTGTCTAGGAATCCCCTTTGATCTGTAGTATGACAGCAGCTGCACTGTGTGGCCTCCCAGAAGCCTATAAATCAACTGACAACAGCTCTTTCTTCCTTGCTGTACACACACAAACAAACACTTGGTACAAATCTCAAAGGCATGCACAAAGTTTCTGAGTGAGCAGCTGGTTGGTCAGTTTACAAGTCAAGCCTAAGTGATGAGAGGATAAATGACAGTGGAAATGCACACAAAGTCATGGGCAGATGTGAATCAGTTGAAGAAGAGTGATGCCAGGGGCTACATACATATTATCCTTTAAGGTTCGTCTATGTCTGCTTTATATTTATTAAATATTTTGCAGTGTAGATCCATGGCTGTGGTTCAGGCAATAGAAAGGTTCATGGTTTAAAGAGCGTTTGAACAATATGCTAAACTTTTCATGTATCATATAAAAGCAGTCCAACAAAAGTCTACTCATACCAGGGAAGGTGAGCACTTTTAACCCACCAAAGTCTGGTTCACTTGATTAATGTTATTGCTGAGAATCGTGCCCTACCCCACTTAAGACCTGGTTCAGTTGGACAGACGCCCAAGCATAGTGCTCTGTGCCCTCAGTAACTGCCTCCATAAAAAAATTATCTGTTAAGTGATTAAATCTTAATGAGAGAACAGCATGTCACTGCTTCTAAAAACTGCTCAACTTAACCCACAAAATGTGTAAAACCATTGTGTTCTCAACTCTTTAAAGGTGTATGTGTGTGAAAATGAGTTAAAAGTTGAAATGCTGAGACACAACTGTATCGTAGTCAGAAGCAGGAGTCATAAGCACAGTGCAGGCCAGCGAGACATGACGATGGGGAAATCCTCATGTCAGGGCAACCATGCCTAGTGTGACTAAAGGGGAGCTAACGTGAGATTTGCGAAGGTGTATTTTGCTTGTGATTTTCTTTAAAGGACTGTGATCATCTGAGCTGTGCTCTTGCTGCTGGTGCTGCTCTGAGAGTTCTGCCTAGTCTTATGGGAATTTGTGAAATAGTCATAAACAAAATCAGTCTCTTTAGTCATGTTTATGGACACAAATGTGTAAGCAATGCAATTAAATAGGAAGCAGAAGCACACATTTTGCACACATTCCCATGCAAATCCAACATTACCTTCTCTGTTTCTGTTTGTTTCACATGTCACGTTAAATGTAAATTGCCTGTACGTGACTTCAACTCGCTATTAAATACTTAACGAAGAAGAAAATCACCTATCATGAAACTACGTGAGAGAATTTGACAGGCCTGCCAGAAGCAACCATAAGGACAGAAAGCCTTGGTGAGTGTTCACTTGACACAAGGATTCCTGTTTACTGTCTTAAATCATCAGTTTCTGAGAGTTTTTACTAATTTTTCATAGTGAACACAAACATAGATAGCATAGCATGTAGAGCCCTGATATGCTGATGCATGAGCCACATTTTCTGCAGACAGCATCACCGCAACAATGAAATGTAGATGACTCACAATAATATTCCTTAAGAAAGACAGCATAACAGAGCTCAAGGCAAAATCATACCACCAGCTTACAGAGACAACGCCATCTGTTCTTGGAAGCAGCACTCCGATTGGTGGATGCAACGTGATTATAGTCTGGGCAGGCGATCCAGCGCATCCAGCATCACATATTGTGTAGGTCAGGACTATGTGTGTGTGTGTGTGTGTGTGTGTGTGTGTGTGTGTGTGTGTGTGTGTGTGTGTGTGTGTGTGTGTGTGTGTGTGTGTGTGTGTGTGTGTGTGTGTATGTGTGTGTGTGTCATTCCAGATTGTGGGTCATTATCAGTTTGTTCTCACACAAAGGCTATATTCAGATTTGATCACACTGCTGGACAATAATCCCTATGTGATAAACATATGTTTTACTTCTACAGCAAATAGCCACACACAGTTTATCACAAATATATGTGGTTCAACAAACCAAAAAAACAAAACAAAAGACACTGAACTTCTTGTAAAAAAAAAAACTACAAAACAAGGAAAGAAAGGGAAACAGGCATAGAGTGTGACTCTTTAATGTGTCACTGGGAGGGCGAAAAATGAGGAGGATTAGCCACCAGAAGCTGGCAGGACAAGGACCTTTTGGCCCCCCACACACACTTTCTCTCTCACACACACGAACACACGCACACAGAAACTAGGAAATGGATTAGTGAGTGGGGTTGTTTGGAGGCAGATCGGATGAAATTGTGATTCACCATGTCAGGTCACAGACTTTTAATAGTCTGCCTTTCTGTGTGTGTGTCTGTGTATGCATGCGTGCGTGCGTGCATGGATGTGTGTGTGTGAGTGTCCATACGTGTGTGCCGCTGTCTCGTTAGTAAGAGCAGTAAGCCAACTCTGTGGAGGGGATGCAGTCACAGACCTTGTTAGAGATCCACTCCTCTAACCTCACAATCCTCAAAGGACACAAATAAATGCACACACATGTGCACATGTACACCCCCAACACACACACACACACACACACACACACACACACACACACACACACACACACACACACACAAACAGTGCACATAAATGCTGAATATTATAACAAAGCATAATATTTGATAATAAGATCT
>VURO01050947.1:0-10024 GCA_015108175.1 Pelvicachromis taeniatus | reverse complement strand
CATAGAGTGTGACTCTTTAATGTGTCACTGGGAGGGCGAAAAATGAGGAGGATTAGCCACCAGAAGCTGGCAGGACAAGGACCTTTTGGCCCCCCACACACACTTTCTCTCACACACACACACACACACACACACACACACACAAACAGTGCACATAAATGCTGAATATTATAACAAAGCATAATATTTGATAATAAGATCTAATAGGCCACATTTACTGGGTTTGAAAAGTGTGTGTGTGTGTGTGTGTGTGTGTGTGTGTGTGTGTGTGTGTGTGTGTGTGTGTGTGTGTGTGTGTGTGTGTGTGTGTGTGTGTGTGTGCTTTTTGTAAACAGAAAATTAGATGATGTAACTAAGCTGAAAGTCTAGTGTACACAGAATATATAAACCAACAGTGAATGGCATCTAGCTGTAATTTGTGTTATAGCCATGTGTCTTTGTCATTTATCCAGATTTAACAGAAGTAAATAAATAAATAAATTCACTGCATGAAAGACATAATTACTTCAAAAGGTAGCATGTAACAAACTTTGAAATCATCAAAGGCAAATTAATCCCTTTTGGCTGTTTATTGGCTCCGATCACAGCACAAATATGCTCACCCCCTTAGGCTCAGAAGCTTAAACAGAGCATTGAAGTACACAAATACACAAGGGCAGAAATTGTACACAGTCAAGGGTTAAACCCAATTATGTAGGATCCAACCATTTGTCTTGTCTCTAACTCCTTTGCACAGGGACCAATCACAAACTTATAACTGAATCTAATCTAGGCACCAAAACACAACACTTGTTACATCAGTGTCGTTGCAGTATTGTATTCACAATGGCCACAAGAGGGTATTTGAAGGTCTTGTTCTTTATCTTAGGATGATCATCATAGATCATAGGAGTGCATCAAAATGCCACAAAGGACCATAACTCAAAATGCATTTTATCCTAAAGTCATTATTGATTACATTTGGTTGAACTTTTCTGCTTGGACACATTTATTTTTAATGCCACCTCATCCGTGACACCAGTCCCAAAAATGTAATGAAGACAGAAGACTCCTATATTAAAAAGTCATTTTAAATCACTGGATAGAAAATCACGCAGTGGAAGACTATCAGTCATAGCTGGGCCTTCACCAGAGTCTCGACCTCAACATTATTGAAGCTGAATTGACAGAGAACAGAACAAAAGGCAGCCAACATCCAAAGAAGAGCTTTGAATGTCCTTTAAGAAGCCTGGAGAACTTTTCCTGAAGACTACTTGAAGAAATGACATGCAAGCTGTCTAAGAGAGTTCAGACTGTGTTGAAGAATAAACACGATCAGACCAAACATTGACATTTTCAGGCTTTTAGAATCACACAAGCTCTTTATTATTCCGTTTTTCCATAAATTGCTGCAGCTATTTTCCCAGGAAAATAAGTCTGCTGGGCTTACGGTACTGCTGCAGAGTACCATATATAATGACATCTTCAAGTTGTTTGAAAAAAGAAATATTTCAGTCATACTTTGATTCTAAAAGTTTCATGATTCGGTCGTACATTGCAAAGTGACAGTTCGGTTAGGTGTCAGTTTGATGTCAACCCATGGAATAAAGTGTGAAAGGTGACCAAAACAAACAGACAGACTTAAAAAAAAAAAATGTCAGCGGTCTGAAGGTACTTTTGAAGTAAACACAAGTTTGATGCATGTTCAGCAAATTGTATAAAATGACAACACACATCATTTTCCTCTACAGGTTAGAATGGTGGGCTGCAGTGGCTGTAAATCATTCAGTACGAATCAGAGGACGGCAACAATCACCTGAGCAGTCAAAAACATGAAATTTACCTGAACGATTGTTGAATCTTCTCACTAAATCAGGTTTATGTGAGAATTAACATGTTAGAATGAACATAAACCAGCTAATTCTTCTTATTGTGAATCTTAAACGCTGGCTCGGAGACAGACGAACACACTTGTGTACTGGATGGTATCAGTGACTCGTCCAGATGGTAGGGAAGCAGAGGGTATTAGTGGATAATGTGAAGGAGGGGGAGGCTGGTGGAGCCCTCAGAAGTGGCAAGAGGGTGAAATCTCTCTGATTGGAATGCACAGCTGCACTAAGACACGTATACACACACACACGCACACACACACACTCACAAACAAAGAAATGCAAAAAAGCATATCATTACACAGCTGAATATGGGGATGGGGGCTGCACAGAAGTTTCTGGAAGTGTAGTGAGACTTTGCAGAGCTGTGTGACTCAGCACGGGAAGTCTACTACTTCCTGTCCATCTCCTCATCCCTCTCTCTCTTTCTCTCTCTTTTTGTTCAAATCTGTGTCATGCCCAGCTCATTTTTCCTCACAGTGTCTCACTTTTAATAGTGTGTCTCTTTTCAGCTCGCACACCTTCTAAAAAAACCACTCAGTTATTTACTGTCTTTGTCTCACGTTATGTCTACCTCTCTGTGGGAGCTCCTAATGTGACAGACAGTGCAGACTCATCTGACAACTGTTTCAGATGCAGTCAGTGGAGAGGAGAAAAACGCACTGATGGAGTTTAAAAGACAGACAGAAAATATAGGAGTAAAAGAGTAAAACCCCAAATCAAGTTCACCTCACTTGTCACCATTTCTCTTTTTCTCTGACCTTTTAAGGCCACATATTTTTAAATAATCTGGACCTAAAACAGCACACCAAGATGCTTAACTCTGTTAATTGAGGGGTAGAAGGGGTTAATAGTGTCGGTCAGGGGACCCCCCCCCCCCCTCCTAGAAACACTTTTCATCCAATGCAAGATTGCGATTGTTTTGCCAGTGAGTACTACAGGGTGTGAGCAAAGATTTTCTACTTTAAACTTTGTAAGAAAAAATCACATGTGCTAAACCATTTTTGTCTCATTTAAATTTGTCTTTGGTTTCTTAGAAGAGATAATTATGTAATAAATAGTTTTAAAGTTTTTTTGTGGATATTTTGTTTACATATAGGGGATTTTCACATACTTTACTGAAGCGGGTATGTGGCACCCAGCCTAGACCTCTTGCTCCTCCTTTGCCCTTCCATCTAAAATCTTCTAGAGCCGACACTGCTGGGCATTAAAACTGTTATTATAGTTAGGTCAGTAATTTGTCAGATAAAGACACAATTTTGATAGTTTTGACTCTCCACACCACCACAGTAAATTTTAGCTCACGTGTTGCATGAACTTTTTATATTTTTATACATAGTCCCCCATTTTCAGAGGCTCAAAATTAATTGGACAGTTGACTGACAAGCAGTTTCAGGGCCAGCTGAGGCCTGTTCCCTCATTGTTTCCTGACAAATGAAGCGGACAAAATATCTGAAGTCGGGATTTGTATTTTCTAGCTTTTCGCTGTCTTTTTTTTAGGCACAAAGAGATTTTCATCCAAGTATTATAAAACCGTCCTTAGATTTGAAATGATCTCAGCTCGTCCAATTGATTGTGAGCCTCTGAAAATGGAGGAATGCGTATCAAAATGGCTTGAATCCATTTTTTGTAAAACCCTTGAATAAGAACTGTAATTCTGCACTTTAATCACATGCTGATTCTTTGATTTAAAATCCACGGTGGTTAACAAATGTGTTACGGTCCAAAAACCTGTGGACACAAGTGAAAAAAGTTATTTTATTTCTGCATCACTACAGAGAGGCATACAGAATCCTGAAATCATTCATTACATTTCACTTTTAGTATCAATGTCTGACACTAACTCCAAGTTTATTATTTTCTTTAATTAATTATTTAGATAATATTTTACTGTTTAAATAATATTTGGAGGAATTTTAAGGAAAAAAAACATCAAAAATATGCTATTTTACACAACATAATTCTTTTCCATTATGTAAGCCTTTTATAAACTGTGTGTGACACTGCTTTCAACTGTCTTTACCAGTGTGATGTAATGACAGTGGTGTGTTCTTTCCCAAATATGCAATCCAATTAATCCTAAAGTCAGACGGGGAGTTTTATTTTGGAACTGGAGCTGTGACTGACAGAATTTCAATAAGTGAATGTTCAGGAAAATTAATTGTTCCCTGTCTTCTACTGACTTTGGTCATGTCCCAGTTTAGTTTAGCTTTGTTTTCCCTAATGTGAACAGCCAAAAGCTGTAGGAGTATTTTAAAATCTGGATCTTGACCATAGCTAAATAAAGAGAATTCTAAGGAGCACTAGCATTTTGTGAGAAATTAACTGTTGGATGTCCTGGAAGCTTCATCTACCATCTCTCCACTGTCCTTACCGTCCCTTCTTATGTACATAAAGGCCAAGATAAGATGTTTAAAATTAAATGACTAATTAATGACTAAAAACAAATAACTTACCTGAGTGAGACACTGAGTCAAATGGACTTGTGTCAGAATATGTGATGATCCACTTAATCTAAGTGAACTTTCTGTGAGTGTCAGTCATCTAGAGCCAGTCTGGTGACATGATATACAGTATATCTTCCAATAGTAGCCCATGCGTTTATTCAAAAACTTATTTGGCCGGCCTGGCATTTAAAAGAGACTGGCAGTTGTTGGAGACCGGCTCTTGTTCCCTTCTCAGACGGAATTGTCACGGAAGTGAGAGGGAAAGAGGACCCAGGCGGTTTGTAGACTGAGGTGTGCATAGTATTGTTAAAATACATTTCCAATATTACACTTCAAAAGCACTGATTTGGTGACTTTCGTGTTTCCTTATTGCCCAACTTTCCAAACTATAGGTGACCTTGGAGAAAATGTAACAGTGTGTAAACCTCCTCTTCATTAGCAGAGAGATGTCCTTAGATTTGAACACTTTATCCAATGATTTCCTTGTTGCCTTACGCGTTTCATCACCATATTTTTCGAACATGATGGCACTGTTGTTTTCAGTTAGACAGTCTTTAAATATAGATTCTCATAAAATAGATGAAAGAGGGTATTTTAAAGCCACTAGCCATCCAGTCATTGTGAAAGCAGCACAGGGAACTGGGGGACAGAGAAAGCTGTCTTTGCCTCTTAAGTCATCACAAATAGTAATCAGGACCGTCGGACAACAGCTCAACACCACCGCCATCAGCTCCACAGCTCAATGGCCTAGCGACAAGGAACATTGATTCTGGAGGTGTTTATACAGGCACAATGACAAAGACACAAAGTGCAGGTTTAAACGTGTCAAGCAGCAATGTCTCCTGCAACATAACCACTATATTTACATGTGTCGTTATAACTAGGACACAATGTAAACTAAGATTTTTAGTATGGATATGATAACATTTAGAATTTAATAGTTTAATAATTTAAGTTATACAAATATCATCCTGGTGATCACAATTAGGTCCTATTCCAAATTTATTATTGTTGTAGAAGTTGTATATGAAATATTAATAAGGCAATAGTTGTAATGATTTATTGAAATGTGAACAAACAAATGGAAATGGAGTATAAAAGGCAAACAGAGTCTGTATAAAGCTAACGAGTTTCAAAGTCAATATTTGGTATGACTTTTTTTTTTTTACAACACAGTCTGATTTCTTTTAGGCAGCTTTCTTGTCATTTCTTTAAGTAGTTTTTAGGAATAGTTCTCCAGGCTTCTCGAAGGACATTCAAAGCTCTTCTTTGGATGTTGGCTGACTTTGCTTTTCTCTGTCAAGATGATCCCACACTGCTCCAGTAATGTTGAGTTTCTGGGCTGTGTTCATAATTCAATCAGTTTGGGCAAGATTCCCAATTGGATTTGGATTCATCATCCATCCAACCTGTTGCCACTGATTTTCATTCCAGTTCTTGTGTAATTTGGCAAACATCAGCCTTTTCTCTCTGTTTCCTTAATAATGGCTTCTTGACAGACACTCTTCCACAGAGATCATTTCTGATGAGGCTTCAGTGAACAACTGAAGATCAACTGAAGGCCCAGATGCATCTCTCAGGTCCTCTGTTGTGTGTTTGCTGGATTTTCTTCCTACAGGCAGATACTTTTCTGCCTGCCATTTTTTCTGTCCTCCACTTGTGTAGTTTCCTTAAGAACACACTGCAAACAATGCTGAGATATGCCAGATTTTTTGACTAATAGCATGTTGTTGATGCAAAAATAATATTTCATTACTGTCAGACTGGCATTTTTTTGACTAAGGAAATTATGTGTTTTTTTTAACAGGCCGCTAGTAACAAAGTGCAGACAGATACCATTTAAAATTGGTTCGTTGCTAAGTTGCTATGCATAGACACAACACACATTCATTGTTAGGAGTTAGGGATTTTTGATGATTGAAATATTCATAGAAAAACTTTGAAAGACCTTAGGAAAGCCTGGAGAACTATCGCTCAAGACCACTTTTAATAACTTCCAACAAAGTCTGGCTGCTTGGAAACAAAAACTAAAGACATACGCGTAGCTCTTTTGTCATTTGCACAGCAATGTATGTGTCTTAGCTGGGGTTTTGTAGAGACTGCACATTTGACACATGGCCTCTTGTCTGTCATGGTCAGCTCTGTGTTGCACACAAACCAGATAGCCAACAGTTTATTTGGGTTGAGTTGCATCAACGAAAGAAACTGTAAAAAATGCCGACGTGGTTTCATGTAGACTTGGATTGCATTTAAGGACAAATATTTTTCATTTTCCACGTGAACAGGTTTGGGCAAATCATGTCTTTTTTAGAATAAGGGCAAAAAAATCCAAACATATTTTGTTATACAGTCAATGAGAGAAAGGGCTTTTCCAACAAGAGGCCAAAGGAACATCTGAGGATGGAACAGTCAGTATTTGAAGGGTTGTTGCTTTGTACGATTGTTCATGTATGTGTTAATATAATATCACGCAGAAGGCTGCCAGATGCTGTTATACAACAGCAGATTATAATCCTGATGTTGCTGTCATTACTGCGGCGATGACACATCATTGTCTCTCACTCTCTCAGTGTCAACGTTTGTGTGCTGCTCCCTCTCTCTCACTCGTCCCATGCACACGCTTGTGTGTGTGTGTGTGTGTGTGTGTGTGTGTGTGTCCCACTCCATCTTTCTTTCTCTTTGATTACCTTTATTCCTCTCTGTTTAGTCCCTCCCCTGTTTCACTGTGAGCCTCTCTGTCTCTCTCTGGATCAGTTTGAAGTCTACCAGTAGGGGTGTATATGTGGGCTGCAAGCTGCAGGTCTTTGTATCGAAAATGAGCTTTACATTTTTCAAGAGGTTAGCAGGGAGTCAGCTCTTGTCTGTGTGTGTGTGTGTGTGTGTGTGTGTGTGTGTGTGTGTGTGTGTGTGTGTGTGTGTGTGTGTGTGTGTGTGTGTGTGTGTGTGTGTGTGTGTGTGTGTGTGTGCGCATAGATAAAATCAGGCAGGGTGCAGACAAATGTAATCAAACTCCAGCCACAGAGCAATCACGAATCAGATCCACTTCTTGAAAGCATTTCCACATCAGTTTCATCAGGTTTTTTTCTATTTAAATGCCTGAACACAGATAGGCTTGGTTTTAGGTGTTACGACACAGAATACAAATTTAACAAAGAGAAAGATACGCCAAAGAGGCAGGTTTGCATAAAAAGGAAGAATTTAAATGTGTTTAATCTGTTGAGGGTAAAAAAAAAAAAAAACAATTTTAAAAATATGTAAATTGAACAACTAATACATTAATGAGTCATGCTTGCATCAGTCTTTAATTTATTGGACATCTCCGTACAAGCCATTCATTGTCTGTCTGTGTCTCAAGACAAGTGGAAACTCAATAAATCAGCATCAATAATTAATCACCCTCCCAGACACCACACTAATCAAATTCTGCAGATTCTGTACTGTTTGTGAATGAACCCTAAGATTCATTCCTCAACCAGCTGCCAGTTATCTCTATGATATGATCCCTGGCCACTTTTTTAGGGACACCACATTTGTAGCAGGTTAGTCCCCCTTTCACCTTCCAAGTTTTCTTAATTCTTCATGGCAAAGATTCAACAAAGTGCTGAAACATTCCAGCCTATTCTATACTGTATGCTTACTTAGACATGTACTATCTACCTAAGCACTGTTGCAGACCGTGTACCAGACCATGTGCGCCTCTTTCAGGGTTGGAGGAACTAGAAATCTCCTGCAAATTTCAGGTTTCAGGTGTTGCTCTATACCCACTCAGGCCAAACTATTAGCAAATCAGCTGCACCCATGAAGTCATAAACACTGAATATTGATAACACGAGACTGAAACATTTTGGAGTGAAACACACTGATCGTCTGTAAATATTTTAACACTGAGTTCAACTTTAGAAGATTTTAATGTCACCGAATGAGCTCCACGAGCGAGTGAACAGTCCTAACTGTCCTAACACACACACACACACACACACACACACACACACACACACACACACACACACACACACACACACACACAGATATAGGTATCGTTCGCATGTCAACATCTGTGAAGGACAGATTTCCCTCTAAATCTGGCTGTGATCCTGCTGCAGACTCTGTGGGTGGGTGTATGCGTGTGAATTATGTAACTGTTTCCTCTTTCTTTTCTTGGTGTATTTATGAATGCACAGATATTTTTTTTCTCCCATACCCTAATTAGAATGATTACTTTGGCATGCGACAGACATGGGGTATTAAAAAAGCTCATCCTTTTCTCTTTCAACCATCACTGCTTAACATTTTTCATGCCACTGTTTACTCCACTCAGTTTAATTTCAATAATACATCAAGAATATGTATATTTCAGTTGCTTTGTGCAAAACACTTGTGAGGCACTCATGTCTGATATAGAAATGAATCACAGCTTCTCAGGAAAGCCCCCCCGGGAAGAAAAAGGCCTCACATATGCAAGCAGGTCTAATGAGAAGAGACCAGCAGGGCTTGAATGAAGAAAGGATGGACAAACACAGCTGTGTGGAAGTAAGCTAGATCTAGGACAAGCCTAGCTGAAGCAGAGAGAAACCGAGATAATGCCATCGATGTGGAGCTGCACCTCGACTTTGTTTAGTTTATTCATTACTTTTGTCTTTGAAGTCTTTGTTGTGCTTTTGCCCTCTACATCTCAAGATATCACATGTCAGTCAACACATGCAAAACCTAGTGATGCTTTTCGCTGAAATGTTTTGATAGGAAACTTGGCTTTCTTTGAAAATCCTGCCATTTTCCCTTTCATTGCTCACTCTGACCCTTTTCACGACTGCATAATGTAATGCACTCTTGCTTTCAGTGGAAAAGTAGTCAAACTTGAATATGTGCTTTTCTAAATGACACAGTTTGATATATTGCTTAAATGAGCTACTAAATAGCTTATTTACTTAACGTCACCGAATGTAAAGTGGACTCTGTTTGTGTCTAAGTACTTTTTCAGTTTTTCACACTGGAAAGCTGTTTGAGAGGAAAAACATATTGTTTTGCGTTTTCAGTGGCTTCCCTCTCACTGCCGGGCTTCAAAAATCCAACTCAAAAATCATCAAGCGATGACACGAGATGAGAAAACCAGGAGGAAAACGCCGGATGATGAAAGTGTGGGAGTCGGAGTGGAGGATGGTGGATGATGAGATGAGATGGGATGGGGGGTGGGGAGGGGAGGGGGGACTGTAGATGGCAACCTGACAAAGGGGTATTGATTATCTTTGGGAAGCGCACGCGCTCCTATTGATTTGGAGCGGTGGCAAATGAATTGCAGTGTGTGAAGAGATGTTTTCTTCCCCAAAGATATAGGACAGTCTATTATTTGTCTCCCTTGCGGAATTTGTATTTCGACTCAGAGTTGATTTTGTTGTGTAATAATAACAGAAACAAGCTGATATTATCAGATACTGTTCTCCTTTGAGGAAGAACAAACTCCTGGAGGGAGGGTTGGTAGAGAAAAATCAGTTGGTTGGAGATGACGAGAGAGGAAAACACAGGTTTTCCCGGCTTCGCACACACAGCTGAGCAAGGCGTCAAAGTGGAGCCCACATTAGCAAAACTCTCATAGGAGCCATTTAGGAGCCAAGCATAGAGTAATGAGGACAGAATTCCAAGTTTCCTGGGGAGGGAGACGGACAGGTGGGAAGGAAAGACAGGTGTTGGGAGGGGGGTGGGGGGGGGGGGGGG
>VURO01050946.1:23996-45379 GCA_015108175.1 Pelvicachromis taeniatus | reverse complement strand
TGGACACTTGGGTAAAGAGAGGGGCTGAGGTGTCAACTAATCACCACCTGGTGGTGAGTTGGATCACACTGGACAGACCTGACGCGCCTAAAAGAATAGTGAGGGTGTGCTGGGAATGCCTAGCAGAGGTCCTGGTCCGCGAGACCTTCAACGCACACCTCCAGCAGAGCTTCAACGGCATTCCAAGGGAGGCTGGGGACATTGAGTCCAAATTGTCCATTTTCAGCACCTCTATTGCCTAAGCCGCTGAACTGAGCTGTGGTCGCCTGTTGTGGTGGTAACCCCTAAATCAAATGGTGGACATCTCTGAAGAAGAAGTTTTATCGGGCTTGGTTAGCCTGTAGAACTCCGGAGGCAGCTGATAGGTACCGACAGGCCAAGCAGAATGTGACACTGGCAGTAGCTGAAGCAAAAACTTGCGTGTGGGAGGAGTTTGGAGAGGCTCTGAATGTTGTAGGGCTGCCCTGGTTCACATGCCTCTACAATGTTGCGTGGAGATCAAGGGCAGTATCACTGGATTGGCAGACCAGGTTGGTGGTTCCCATCTTTAAAAAAGGGGACTGGAGGGTGTGTTCCAACTATAAGGGGATCACACTCCTCATCCTTGGGAAAGTCTATGCCAGGGTGCTGGAAAGGAGAGTCTGTCCGGAGGAGGAACAATGCGGTTTTCGTCCTGGTCATAGAACACTGGACCAGCTCTTTATCCTCTCAAGGATACTTGATGGTGCATGGGAGTTTGCACAACCAGTCTACATGTGTTTTGTGTACTTGGAGAATGCATTCGACTGTGTCCCTCGGGGTGTCCTGTGGGGTTGCTCCGGGAGTGTGTGGTGTCTGGCCCATTGCTACAAGCCATTCGATCCTTATACAACCGTTGCAAGAGCTTGGTCCGCATAGCCGGCAATAAGTCGGACTCGTTCCTGGTGGCTGCCCTTTGTCACCCATTCTGTTTGTAATTTTTATGCACAGAATTTCTAAGCGTAGCCAAGTGGCAGAATACTTTCACTTGGGTGGTCTCAGATTCTCATCTCTCCTTTTCGCGGATGATGTGGTTCTGTTGGTTTCATCGGGTGATGGCCTCCAGCTCGCTTTGGAAGGGTTTCCAGCCGAGTATGAAGCAGTAGGAATGAGAATCAGCACCTCCAAATCTGATGCCATGGTCCTCAGCCGGAAAAGGGTGGAGTGCCCACTCTGGGTAAGGGACAAGTTCTTGCCCCTGTTGTGGTGAAGAGAGAGCTCAGTGTAAAAGCAAAGCTCTCAATTTACCGGTTGATCTACCTCCCGGACCCTAACCTATGGTCACAAGCTGTGGCTAGTGATCGTAAGAACGAGCTTGCGGATACAAGCGGCAGAAATGGGCTTCCTCCGAAGGGTGGCTGGCCTTTCCCTTAGAGATAGGGTGAGAAGTTTGGCCATTTGAGAAGGGCTCAGAGTAGAGCCGCTGCTCGTTCAGGTGGTTTGGGCATCTGACAAGGATGCCTCCTGGGCGCCTCCTGGGTGAGCTGTTCCGGGCATGTCCCACTGGGAGGAGGCCCCGGGGCAGACCCAGGACACGCTGGAGAAATTATATCTCTCGGCTGGCCAGGGAACGCCTTGGTGTTCCCCCGGACAAGCTGAAGGAGGTGGCTGGGGAGAGGGAGGTCTGGGCTTCTCTGCTTGGCTGCTGCCCCCGGGACCCGGCCTCATATAAGCTGAAGAAGATGGATGGATGGATGGATGGATGGATGGATGGATGGATGGATGGATGGATGGATGGATGGATGGATGAATAGACTTTTTCACACAACAACCCATTTCATGCTGGCACAACACGACACGTGAGACACCCTTGCCTCACAGAAAGGAGGCCACCAGAAAATGTTCTCTCTAGCTTTCTCCTACACTCCAAAATCCTGTAGTTAGCAACGTTAGGTCATTGTGTGTGCGAATGGTTGTTTAGCCCTGTGTCAGATTGGTGACCTGTCTGTGCCATGGGTTTGATTTATTTTGTTTTGTGAGGGGGGGCTTAAAGTGAACACTTAAGGAAATGCAGTTTCAACAATAAAAAATATTATAACATGTATGTGACAACTGAGGATAATCTTTGCTGCTGAAGGTTAAGAGACAAAGTTAAAAGATCAGAAAAGGGCCATCATTTAACAAAAATAATTTGCTAAGTTAAGGGAAAAATCATGGTGAAGGACTGAACTAATGTTTGGACAATGTAAGGTGAACAGTGTCAAATTAAAAAAATACAAGACAGGCAACTTAACTTCCACTAGGTAATCACTTTACATTCTCCTCTTTAAAGGTGTGCTCAGATGCACAAAGCTGGTAAAGATTTGGATGGACTGGAGGAGTTGTCTGTCACAACGCCACACTGCTTCTGTCATTATTTGTCTGACTACAAGAGACTTCTTATCAGGAAAACGCACATATAAATTCTATAGTTTTGAATAAATGACACTGAGAATGGCACACAACTATCCTCACTAGAAAACAACAGGACTGGTTAATAATTAATAGTTTTATTATTTTCACTACACAAGAGGTTGGTTGTCTTTTGTCATTTGTAACATTGGAACAGCGAACCAGTGTTGCAGTCTTAGCTTGAATCCTGCTGTCTTTTGTCATTGTGTCTAGTCTAGTAGATAAGTTTTAACTAATATGAAGCCATCACAAGTCAAAACATTAAATGAATCAAACTGGCATAAATGTCTTTGCTGCGTTTCTATCTGTGTTCTGTCAGCTGCAGAGTTGTGAGCTGTCAGTGTTCAGCTCAGTCGTCCTCTAAACACACAGATCAGGCATGAGCGGAAGCCAAGTGATTCTGCCTCTGATGTTGGACACCAAAAGTAGTAGCACTACCTGTGCTGTGACCAGTTTGGGGCAGAGACAGATTTCTTAATAATACGTACTAATGTGGTTGTGAGAAAAGTAATAGATTGCTTTGGTAATTACCTCACATTTAGTGTGCTAATTCATGTAGTCCCTTGGCAGTTCAACATCTAACAGCTTCTTCGCTGTTTTTTGTTTTTGTTTGTTTGTTTGTAGGATTTGCAGTAGTTCAACTGCACTTGTCCAAAAGTAAAGTAATGAGTAATTTAACAAGTTGCTTTCATAGCTGACTAACTACTTTTCAACGTCACTCTCCAGTGAGAAAGATAAATATTACAGTTTATAGATCATTCCCCTACTGTGTACTCATGTTTCAGAACATCCCTCAGTTTTGAGAGACCCAACAATTCTCAAAAAGAACATTTTTTGGAAAAATAAGACTACTGTACACATCATCAAATGATAACAGAGTAAAGTTTTGAGCTGGGACAGCATCATACTTTAAGTAACAGAACTTAAATTAACTTAATGAAAGAAATGTGACAACTCAAATAACTGTTTTACAATCACTTGGAAAAAAAACTTTCCCAGCTGCAAAGATTATGTTAAATCATATTTGGTACTTGACAACTTGCCCTTTGTCTGTTCTCTCAGAGACCCTCAGCCACTACACACAGCTTTACAAGATGTTATGACCTCTTAAACAGTGGCACTTTAAAGTATTCCTGTCCTGTTCAGTGGCCCACAGAGGCCAAGTTGTTGCCAGGGATTATCAAAGTTAACAGGATTTTAATGGGTCCAGGGAGACCGGTAAAAGACCCTACCAGGGCCAGGTAGTGCTGTTCTCCTGCTACCCGTCTCTCTCTCTCCCTAATGCAGTCAGGCTGCACATCCAAGAACCAGCTAAATAATAAACAGATGGCCAGTACCAAGTATAGCCAGTTCCAGTTCAAACTACAAAGAGACCCCAAAATGAAATGATAGGGTATTAAAGGGCAGATACAATTTGCAGGTCAAAATGTAATTTCAACCCTTCACTGTGCAAATTGAAAATTAACCTTTCGTGTTACTGAATGATTCACAGCTGATGTTGTGCGCGCACTGCGGGCGATCTGACTGCAGCAGAAAAAGCTGTCGGAAACAGGTAGCGATGAAGTCGGATTGTATTTATGACTCTGTGCTGTTTCTCTCATTTGTCTCTTCAAGACCTGCTGCAAGAAAATCGGGACTAAGATGGAGCGCTGAGCGAGTGGAATGTGTACTGACTTTGAGTTCTGTGGCTGTCCTGCTTCCACATTTTATCTCTGTCATACATCACATTTTAAAAGTTTTGTTGCATGGTCCGCTGACCATAAACCAAGTTTTTCTGGTGCAGCTTGTAAAATACAAGGTGTTTTCCAGATGATTCCACTTGCAAAACAAAATGCCGCTCATTTTTCATAGAATTATGAAATCCCAAAAACAAATGAGTGTTTTTTTCCTGGATTAATGCATTTATACAAATAGACTGGCCTCTTTTTCGCTGTTCCTGGGGCAATAATCCATGCCTTAAACCCCCGCGGCAAGAAAAGGCTTATGATGCTAACCTTGTCATATTCAGCAGCTGTCAGCAAAATGACCACTGTACCGGGCCAAGCTGGTAAAGTGGCCTATTCATTATCCTAATCTCATTAGTTAAGATCTGTTAAGTAGAGACTGGTTTTAATGCATGCTTTTCCCTTTTAATTATTGACCATAAATACATTGGAGTGCATTAGGGTCCTAGGGTGAAGAGCAGAGCTGCTCCTAATAGATTAGGAGACAAGCACATTATCTAAATGTACATATCTAACTAATCATGCATCGGCCATAGCCATATGAGCATTGTGACATCAATTGCAGTTTGACATTTGACCCCAGCTGTGACCTCTCTGGGGTCCAGTCCCATAAAGATTTAGTGGTGCTCAAAAAAACAGAAAGAGAAGGAAAAGTGACGTCATGAATGCGGCAAGGCTCCAAGAACAACACGGCCCCGTCCTTTATTTCCCATAATGATTAAAGCTGCTGTGTTAGTTCTGAATGCTAACAGATTATTTCTAAATTGCTCCACGGTTAATCATGTTACAGATTGAATCATTTAGGGATTAGGTTGGAATACATGAATAAGCTCTCTACTGTGCTGGATGTCAGAATGCATGCTGGTGATCTCATTTTGAGGAGACGCAGGAGAGAGAAAGAGGGCAGGAGAAGCTGGAGGTCTACTACTTGTCACTTTTGCTCTCCGTCTGTCTTAGACTTTTTTCGCTCTCATTCTACACAACACACACACACTCCTGCTCATTCTCTCAGTGATGAGGGAGAGTGCTGCGTTCACCACACAGAGGGGCTCTTGTACAGTTGTGAGAGGCTATTGTGTAAAACAAGAGCGAGGCTTCGCTGCTCAGAAGTATCATCCCAGCTGAGGACCATCATCCTCTTGTCTGTGTGTGTATGCATTTCTTAAACACATGGAGATACATTCTCTGTCCTTTGGTCTCAAATCAACTGTAGGTCAAGATAAACATGATACATCCTGATTAGATTATATTATAGTTTTAATTTACTATATAAATAATTGATTTAATTAAACGATACAAAAGACTAGACTTGCCTGGTCTAGAGAAAGAAAGGGAGGGAAAAGGGATTTTTATGCAATCGTTTCAAATTTAGACATGCAAAATTAAACATAAACCAAATCCTCATTCAATCAGCTTTTACTGTAATCGGTGTAAATATTGCGACTGTTCTAAATTCAAAACACATGCTTATGGTCAGAGAATACAAAGAGGCAGCACTGAGAAAATCCACAACCTAAAAATTGAACAACCTTACTTCAGTCTCAACTAAATATATGAATATAGAATACATAAAAACTGAATTTGTATATAAAAAAAAGTCCCTCACTGCATGACTTATGTTTAGCTGACTTGCTATGAAACCTTACAATAAAATATGGTCATCAAATATTCTAGCTGATAAAGGGAGTGCCTTCTTTTCCGACATATAACCAAGTCGCCTCATCTCTGTATCTGTTATTATTGCAACAGGAGGCCACAGAGCAGCTGTTGAATTCCCCGGCACAATCATCCCCTCACTCCAAATCCAGTCAGAGACACACAAAATAAGGACTATTGTTTTGTTCAGCGAATATCTGTAACAGTACACAATGTGTTTGTGTGTAAAATAAGAGCTTCAGTGTTTCTTACCCTTAATAACTGGCTATAGCAAAGTCACCAGTTGGGTAAAGTACATGTGTAACATCTCTTTTCTATCTGCGCTGTGTTTTTTTTTTGCATCAGTGTTTCCAACAAAACTGTATTTCCCCCCCACATATCTAAGTGAATTAAACACACTCTGAAAACCAAAAAAAAATTAATCACATATTTTTCCCATGAGGCAAACAACACTGTCATGCCCCTGCAGGCTTTTCCCAACGCACTTCCAGTAAGCGTGCATTTAATAAGCTGCTAAAAGGATTATGAGTTTTTAGCATCACTGTACATTGAGATCTCAGGATGAAATTACACACTGTGCAGGAGTGCAGTAATTATTGTTTTCTTTTGTGATGTTAAATACAGGTGATGCATTGGCAGTGCTCCCCTTTGATCCATTTAATTACTGTATGTATGACAACATGTCCATATGTGCGCATATGACTCTCTACATCATTATCAGGCTGCTCTGTACATTACAGTCTAATTCAACCGTGCCAATTATTGCTGGACTAACATATATGGATGGCTGTCTGAGAGCAGCAGGTCATAACAGTCATATTGTATCGGCCATATTAGCGAATCAATACGAGCCCAGGGCAGGTTGATTTAATTACACTATTATACATTAGGTTGATTAGACTACTTTCCCTGGAGTGAGTACAGACTACATGTCATAATTATGACAACGGCACAAATGATGAACAGTTCAAAGTAATATCCCTTTGTGGTTTGTCATTGTTAATCATTGTGGTAAATTACTGTGTGTTGATGCATGCTGTGCCCGCGGTGTTGATTTTATTGGCTTTTGACAAACTGTAAAGAGAGAATGAAAAATGGTGTAGGATTAGTATTTAAATGGCCTCAAAATAAAACACATCTCACCACCTTTAACTTCATATTTGTTCTTTTCTTCTTATTAACAAAAGAACAAATAGACAGTCTATGTTTACATGTGACTATATTTACAGGCCCGCAATAATGACACCCTGTGGGCTCATATATTCATATCTCCTCAAAGCATGCTGGGGAAAAAAAATTATTTGCTCTCTGTTATGTTCGTAGTCTTAATAAACCGCCCAAATCAGAGCAAACCTGACATTTAGTCATTTCCTTAAGATAAGTAAATAAATAAATGAATAAGGTTGATGTTTGTGGGTTTTTTTTTTTGTTTTAAATTAAGGATTACACCCCAAACCCGACAAACCTATCATCATGCAAAATAATTAATTTGAAAATGTTATTTAGACATAATTTACATATAAATGTGTTTTCTATTAAAATAAAGAAATAATACAAATACACCACAGTGATAAATGATACCCTCAAGACTACAATTTACAATTAAAATGTTAAATGTGCTGATTATATTCAAGAATAATTTCTTCTTGACCTTTCTTCATTCGGAGAGTGTTCGGGCCTTGGCTGAAATTTCACAGTCTGTGATTGTTTACTTTTCATCATATGTAACTATACATTTCAAGAATCGTGAGTGCTTGTTAGCTACATTCATCCCTCTATATTTTACTACATTTAGCAAATTTGCTATATGATCATCTTAGGATGATCTAATTGGGCTGCAACTGCAAGAACATTTGTGGTAGGGCTTTTCCTTTATACAGTATAGTATGTAGAACTGATTTTTAATTAGATCATTTACAACTTTGTTGTTGTTCTGATACAGTGGGGTCATAATTCACAATATGTAATCAAATTCTCATTTTTATTCTGCATACCTTTTTTTATAAAGCCGATAAAAAAACTAAAAGCTTAATTGTACATTTTAAAGCTAAGCTTCTTACATAGACCGCAATAATTGTAAGTCTGCAAATGCAGTGTTTTATTTGGATCCCAGCCATCAGCATCTCATTGGTACCCATGAGGAAGATGTGTCATGCCATTTCCACATGATGGCAGCAAAGCAGCAGTCATGTGTGAATTTGCATGTATTCACATACATTCTGTGTGTCCCTGTGCGCGTGTGTGTGTGTGCGCGCTCTGATGTGCTCGTACATGTGTATGCCATCACATGTTTGACGGGGCTGATCTGACCCATGCTAATGAATGCTGCCGACGTGGCTGACACAGTCTGACACCAGGACAAGAAAAAGACCCTCTTCTCTTCAACGCCTCCGTTTCTAGGCCTTTAAATAGCCCCACACAGCCTGCTGCATGTTTATTAGTCATGTATCAGACCAGTAGCTGATGGACATGGATGCTCATTATCAGTTAGTGTTGCTTCACAAGAGACCAATCTGGTGCCCTGTGAGGGTCGTCATTCAGAAGCAAACAGACCTGACAGCGGCATGAGTTGAACTTGAATAGACACACAATATTTAACTGATGAAAAGGCAGCTTTCACTGAAAGCAAGCACTAATGATTAGATTAGATTAGCTCAGTCCTACATTCAGCATAATAGGTGCTAACAATAGCAGTGCGACACAGTTCTATGAGAACTATGAAAGTTATAAAGTCCCTGTACTTTCTGTCACCTTTATAGGTATTTTCTCAGTTGGTTAGCTCACCTTGCATCTGTATACGTACCACACATCCTTTTTTTTCTATAGTGAGTTATGTGAAATTTTGGCATTTGTGCAATGTGACAAACACAAGCCTGAAAGGCAGACCTGCTCCTCCTCTCCCGTTCCATGCATGACATCACTATGTCTGCTTTTAATTAAAACACATAAATGGCAGTGCAGGAAATATGAGCAAAATATTTGAATTTCAATCACTATTACGTTTCCCTTATTTCACACACGCTGCGTCTGTGGAATGTGCCATACTGCTGCATATCCAATGGGATCGGTCCCTGAGAACAACACCTGGGAGCAGAGCAGAAATAAGAGGACTGAAAAGTTTTTGCAGCCAAGAAATTCAGTTCACTGTGTCTGAGGAGGCAGGTGCTTTTTATATAAGCAGTGTCCACGTGTAGTAATAGTGACATTTTAGCTTGATTCACTCCGAGAGCTTCTGCAGCCATAATAAACAGATTTGAAATGAGAAGCGCTTAACCTGGGAGGAATGTTTTCTTTGGTTAGGAAATGCTAACTTTAATGCTAATTCAGACTAAATGCACTTGGTATTAAAGTGACACATAATAAGAAGCGCTTTCTCCACCAGATGGCGCAAGACATTGTGCCCTTTTTTCACTTCTTTTTATGCAATATGCACTCATATGACTAAAGTAACTTGGTTATGGTTTATGGTAAACCTTTCAAAACAGCGGCATGAGTACACACAAAGACGCACATTGCTCAAATACCTCCTCTTGTGATATTTTTTTCATATTCCTGCAGGAACTTAAAGGAATAAGAAATGGGACTGTGTTCCATGATGTTATTTTTTACATTTTTTTTCAGTAGTTTTGTGTGTGTGTGTGTGTGTGTGTGTGTGTGTGTGTGTGTGTGTGTGTGTGTGTGTGTGTGTGTGTGTGTGTGTGTGTGTGTGTGTGTGTGTGTGTGTTTAAACAAATACATTTAAGTGTGTAATCAAACAATGGTCTAATATATCAGTAACCCAGCAGATGGCAGCAACAACACACAAATAAGTGTCACTAGATCCAAAATTCCATTCAATTCATTTAATTTCAATTCGATTCAATTCAGTAATACTAAACCAAATCAATGACAACAACAGCAACAATATTAATAGTCAGTGTTTTGCACACGAGTAAGTTGGTGCTGCTTCTTGTGATTCTTCTTCTTGTAATAAGACTCAAGTGAAATGATGTGGATGAAAAGAACAGCCAGCATTTAAAACTCCACATCTGAACTGTGGAACTTAAACAGGGTGATTACAGTGGAGAAGAGTCTAAACCTTCATGTGATAAACTCTAACATACACTAATCTCATGTTTTGCAAGATTCATACCAGGTCAGGTTCCATCAGTGTAACAATTCACCATCACCTCTGTCGCCAAAGTGCTTGCTCATAGGGGGTCATATGATTGTTGGGTTTTTCACTGTATGTATTATTGTAGGGTCTACCTTACAATGTAAAGTGCCTTGAGGCGACTGATGTTGTGATTTGGCGCTATATAAATAAAATTGAATTGAACTGAATTGAATTGAATTGAATCACCTGTCTAAGAACTCGCTCTTGTGTACTGTATTAATGCCTTTGTTCATATAACTGTCTTTAAGCATAAATGTATATTTACTGCACCAGACACCAAGTGATTTCCAAGATGTTGGTTAGATTCATGTATATTGAGATTTTGAGCTGCTAATGACAAAAACCAACTCTCTATAGACTTCAGATTCTAAAACCTATTGTTTCTGATATCACTGAGCAGTCTGTACTTAGCATCTTTATGGTGTTATTTACTGAGCTTTAAAACTGTGTACATGTGTATAATTGACAGCCAGTCTTCAGAATTTTTACCTTTTCTGTGCTTTGGGAGTAAATTATTTCGCACATCTCCCTGTCTTCAATCAACCGAAGTGTGAAATGTGATTTTTTTATGGGGGAAAAAAATACAAGTTACCAAGTTGTGACCAATTCTGGAGTGAAGAAAGCCAGTCTACAGCTGGTTTAACTTGCTGTAATATAACTGTGATTTGTGAACAGAAAATCTGAAGGATTCACACAAAAAAATAACGCGGTTTGGGTTGACAAGATTTTCCCTGCTGATTGGAAATGTGAGAGATTTCAGAAGTTCAGCAGACATCAAAATCCACATCTGTTTGATTTAATCAGTTCCTTTTACCGTAATTGTGCGTGTGCTATTTTTAAAGATTCCGATCAGAATTTTTGCCATTGGAAAAGAAGAAAATTAATACCTGTAGGATTCATTCTGAAAATACTGAGCCTCGAGTTTTGTCTTTTAATCAAACTGATAAAAAGCTTCCCAAAGCTGGCACAACACCTGACTCTCATTAGTAATCGCATTGAAACCTTCAAGCAAAAACTACAAAAGGAACAAAAGATAAGCCTCATCTTTAGATAAGAAGGTATGGTAGCTCGTTATTATGAATAAGTGTGTAATGTGAAAAGTCTTTGCTGCATGGCCGATGACTGTAAACTTAAATAGTTGACCTTAAAGGTCAGATTTACATGGTGGTATAGTTCTAACAGGCTTGTGTCAGCCATGTTTCATTTACCTACAGTGATCATCCCAAGAGAAACTTCCAGTTCTATATGGAACTTCAGTAGCTGCATCATGTAATGTGTACTCACATTATAAATAGTTTTTCTACTCTTTCTGACCAGTCATAGCGATTTATGTAAACTTACGGTAGGTATAGCAACCTCTATACTCCACAAGTTTGCCTGTCTGCCACTGCAGCAGCCAGTCTGCACCTAATGTGAAGTTAGGACACAGATCTGGTTCATGGGATGATATGTAAATACTTTCAGGGCTCATTTTCCACCGTAAGCATCTTGGAGTTCTTTAAAGCCCACAAGTGAACCCACACACACAGACATAATACTAATGTGTTCCGATGTGAGACCAGTCTAGAGCCCGACCGATTGAAAAAGTGGGAAACCTCATTTGTCTGGAGGTCTCCTCACTTGTGGCCTGGCATTGGTTTCTGGGAAGTGCGGGAATCCGAGGAACTGAGTCACTCTAGACGGTGGGTCAAGGCGGTTTCAGACTGTTGGAAGAGAATTATGTCAGAGGGGGCCAAAACGGAATGTGTATTCTCAGACGGGCTACCAGGGATTCCCTCTGACAAGACCTGGGCTTTATTTTCTTATGGAGCAGAAGGAGAGGGAGGGGGTTGTGGTGATGATGTGTGAAATTATATTGTCCAGATGTATTTACACATGCAGCCATTACTGCAAAAGAAGAAAGATCCATTATATTTGGCAACAAACTTTCCCTGACGTGTGTGCACAGGTGTGAGTGCGTGTACATGTGCGTGTATGTGTGGCTTACATCACTTCGTATATTAGTAGCATTTCCTTGTGCACATATGTCCATTTCTCAGCATGATTGTGTATTTTTCCTTTGCAGATCTCCTTTTACTGGAGGATGATTATGGATCCAGACGGTTTCTCAGAAGCCATACCAGTTGTGACACATGGGAGCTGCTGAGTAACACCGCCTCCTGTTGCCAGCACTGACAGCACGTGGGATTTCACAATCTCAATTCTTTTACTGGTGGGAATGTCTCATAATCCCAAAAACCCATTATGCATCTATACTGTAAAGCATTTCAGAATATGCTCTCATGAAAATTATACTATATCCACATGTGCAGAAAGAAATATGCTTTCTCTAACTGAACTTCATGGACTCACTAATACTTTGGATAATTTAATAATCCTCAAGCTTTATAATTGGTGATCTCTAGGTAAACACAAATGACAGGTGTAGCCATGCCCTCTTAGAAAACACCTTAGTCTGAGTTAAGTTACCTGCATAAGATCACAAAATTTCTGGATGTCAGTGTCAATAAAGAAACGCCCAACACAAGGAAGGTGACCAGGCAATCCTGCTGTGTGTGTTGACAGTTAGTCCAGTCAAGGCTAGTCCTGGATTTACCCGCTTGCTTGCACAGCGCAGGAGTAACCTCTTGTAAATGCATGGATATGTGCATTCATTCACTGTAGCTTTTTTAATGGTTTTGTAAAATTAATCCAATATGTATTTGGACAGTGGTCTGACTGAAGTATAGACTTCCAAGCTACAGCTGTTATTCAAGGGGTTTCTGTTCTGGACCTGTTCAGGAATTACTGTCATGGTGTCTGATTTTCAGAGGCTCAAAAGTATATGAAGAATTAACTGACAAGAGGATTCATGGCCAGCAGAGGTATTTACCTTTGTAATTCCATAATAACTTGAGCAGATAAAAGGTCTGGTGCTGAACTTGCATGTGGTAGCTGTTCATCAAAACTCTCAATCCAAAAAGCTGTCCAAATGAGGGAGGCCATCATTAGATGGAAAAATCATAAACCTTTCACATAAGACAGCAAAACGTTGGTGACTAAATCACCAATCTGCTAGGTTTTCACAAAGAATGAATACACTGGCATTGCACTCAGCAACACCAAATCACCACCAAAGACGACAGAAGACAACTGAAGTAGACGATGACAGATGTCTTTCCCTGGTAAAACAAAACAAACAACAACAAAAAAAAAAAATCATTGTAGCATCAACCAGGTTAAGAACACTGTTAAGCACGTAGGTATATTATTATCAAGGTCTACAATCAAGACACGCCTTCGTGAATGGACATACAGAAGGTTAACCACTAGACAACCTTGAGAACAGGAAGAAAATACTAGACTAATCAAAAAGAGCCTGCACAGTTCAGAAAACCTTATAAAACTGGGAGAAGGAAAGAAAACTCATGATCAGCTAACTGATCAGTTGGTTCAAATGCAAAATCTATAATGAGCCAATGCATACTGCAAAGGTAACCGGAGAGTTTCTCAAAGCAAAGGATTGGAATATTCTTCAGTTGCCACCTGATCACAGCCCAAGACAGAAGTTTTTATTAAATACAAAACCGAATGTAGAGAGACGCACAAACAAGCAGCAACTGACGTTGGCTGCATAAAGGCCTAGCAGCACATCCCAAGAGAAAAAGCGTAGCATTTAATGTTGTCCATGGGTTCTACTTACCCTTACTCTGCAAGGGATTTTTATCCAAGCATTAAAAACAATCCTTAAATTTGAAATTACTTGAATTTATCCAATCAACTTTGAGTCTCTGAAATTGGGGGAGTATGCTTATAATGGCTGTGATTCCTAAACAACTAATGCAATTCTTTTGTTAAAACCCTTGAATTTAAGATGAAAGCATATTAGACAACAACCACAGAACCACATCCATTTTTTGATATTTCAGACACTGGTCAGTGTTTACTTGTTGGAAAAGGATTGGAGTTCATGAATCATCCTATTTCGAGTAACTTGGAAACATGAAAGAAAAAGAAAAAGAGCATGACATTGTTCTAACTGAAAATGCTGATTTGTACTGTGGGTAAAGCAAATATGACTGCAACCTTGGCACCCACAACTAAAAACCAAAAAATTAATCCCAGATCCTTCGGTAATTTGTAAAGTGAAACTATTACTTACTGAAATTGTGCTTTTATAGTAACTCATGCGAGTTATCAGCAGGAACAGCAGCCAGTTTTCCTACTTGAGTATGTTTCCTGGAGAGGGATCCCTCATTACACGATTATACTATTTGGTTTCAGCAAAAAAAAAGGCCCAAACTGCAGCATCAGGGTATTCCTGCTGATTGGGATCACTGTCTGAGGTCAGGAATACCACTGCAGGATTCAAGTGAAAAACAAACTAGCAGATCAAGTTTCCTGAAACCTGGGAGACACTTGAGGCTGCAGGTTGGAAAGGGAATGACTTCAGACAGACCCACAACACGTTTTCTCCCTGAGGATAGGCACTTTATTTTTAGGTCTGGTTTAATCAAAGTACTTTTAATGGTGAAAAAACAATCAACTGACAGGGAAGAAAAAGTTCTTTTCCCCCCCGTTTGCAGTTGATGTGTCTGTGAATATGTTCGTGGTCATTCAGCCACCCGTGAGTCATTCTGACCTGATGAGTTTTTCATCCGGATGCACACATTCTAATCTGGCTTGTGTCATTCGCATTGTACGCACCACACATGTGTCTGCAGTTGCTGTGAAACCTTGTAAGGAGTGTTAAAAGCAGAGAAAAGACCTGATTTCTAAACCTGACATCTACCAGTGCTATCAGGTGGGGCTTGTGAAGGTCAAGCCTCACTGAACTCCACCAGCACTTAAACATCACACTATGTAGCCTATTCCTCATGTGACACATTCTCGCCCCAGTCATATCAGAGCCAGATGGGGGTGAATCAAAGGAGATGGCTGACTAATAGTAAAGTGTGAATCATACTGCATTGTTAACAGAACTTAGCTGAGACTGTGTACAATTATTAATGGTTGAAAGAGGTTTCTGCGAAATTTCTAATGTGAATTTTGTTTATCAACAAGCGGCAGTTTACAACAGTTTATCAACAAGTAACAGTGTAATACAAATTGTGTCAAAGGAAAAATAAGCAACAACGAGAGAGGGAACTTTGTATGAAGCCAAAACACAGAACTTGGATTAAAGTTGAAGATAATTAAAATGAATGGTGATTGGCTTATATACCGCTTTTCTACTCTACTTGAGGAATCAACAAATGCTTTGATTCATTCAAACAAACACTTTTTTTTCTACATCCAAGTGTTTCCTATCTAACTTTCACATTCCGATGAGTGCATCAGGAGCAACTCAGAGTTCAGTGTCTTGCCCAAGGATACTTTGGCACGCCGATTGGAGCAGACAGACGTCGAACCACCAACCTTCTGAGTAATAAATAACCTGCTCTACCTCCTGAGCCACACAGACCACGGCGTACAAATACATTGACGGAGGATGAAAAGCTCTGTGTGGTCAGTCAAGAAGAACTTTCTACACTGAAAAATAAAGAAACACAATAAAATAAAGTGCTTACACTGTATCCAATATACAAAGATGTTTTAGCATCTTATGTAAACCAAATAGCCTGAAATAGCCTTTGTGATACAATGCTTATGGCCAGAGAAGGTACATGCTGAGCAAAGATTACTGAAAGCAAAAAGGATTATTACTAAAACAGTCAGTTGTAATAGTTATGGTAATTATTGCTACAGTATCATAAAGAAGCTAACTAGGTCTTGTGGATTGTTTTGGAGGCCTGGGAAGACTTCAGAGACGATGTCTGGGCTTTGTGCTTTGTGCAGGACGGGCTGCATATGGTGAGCTTATCAGATCTGCAGGTGTTTGTAGGTTGCAGATGAGAACAGGTGTTTGTGGTGGCTGTAAATAAAGCTGATGAGAGTAGCAAAGGCGACCCAAAATGGCAGTGCAGCAGGTCCCAAAACAATGGGGACCTGTTTTGAGACAGGTCCCTGGCAAAAGATTGTCAGGTGAGACCTGACAATTTTTTTGCGTGACACCTGAGACCTGACGGCTTTTTGTCTGAAACCTGAGGATGTCCTAAAATGTACACCGTACTGCTGACCTTCTAACCTTTCAAGTCACAACAGTAAAAACAAAAAAAAAACTCTCAAACTGGACAGCTGCTGTGGTCTCTAAGCAACTAACACAAACAGCAGGAAACAGAAGAGGGGATCCCATCAAAAAGGAAGGGCAGTGAGTAGAGACAGGAAAAGGAGAGAAAAAAATATAGGAAGGAGACAAGGTTGGTATTTCAGTTCACCCCCGCACTGTAAATGCCCAGCAGGAGTTATTTTTCTTGACTCTCAGAGTTAGAATGACAGTCGCCCGATCTTGGAACAAGGTTGTAACTTGCTGCAGCACTGTAAGCCAGGATCTAGCTATTTTTAATCTTTTTATGACATGTCAATACCAACGCCAAGGACAGGTCACAGAATCACAGAACCAGCAGTGGAGGTGATCTGTGTCACGCTTTCTCTGGGGCTGTACACGAAAGCTTCTTTCAATCATACCTCTGAATAGGCATTAAAAGTCAACCGTATCGTTCTGCTGATAACTAGCAGGTGCGCTGCTAGATTCAATGCATGAAATGATTTTCATTTTTACCTTGGAAAAAGTAAGTAAAATGAAAATGTGCATGCGTGCGTCATGTCAATCATGTTATTAATACCAGTGATTTTTTTTGGAAGATCACAAAAAGCCTGCCTTAGGATAAGAAACAAGAGGCTGTGTAATGACTCATTGATCCCATATGAGACTTGACCAGGCCTGAAGAAGTCACAGTAAGTGAGCGTCCTGCCCCTTGTATTCCCTAACTACGGATCACCATTATACAAGCCAAACAAAGTAGCCTACAGTCATTGGCGAGTCTCATACTGACTGCAGCATATGGGAGAAAGGGCAACCTCTGACAGCGACTTGACCTCTTATTCTCCCAACACTGTCCCAAGTTCCGAGGCGGAAATGACTAGAGAAACAAATAATGAGCATGTGAACCTAGGTATGTGTTGGAAATAATAGCAGTGAAATGTACAAGAGAAAGATACTGTATAGACCAGGGATGTCAAGGTCATTTTACATAGTAGACAGACCAGGTTGATGTTAAGTGATCTTAAATTGGCTGGACCAGTGAAACAACATGATACACGTGTGAAATTATAGTAAACGTTATGATAGCACATTGCACAGACTGTTCTGTAATTATAAAATATAATTGTTTCATTAATTTACTATAAAGTTTATTATAAATTGATTCATATTTGGAACTGCAGTACCTGTCCTATCCTTTAGTTGTTTATCTGTAAGTTAGTTACTTTAATGCAATATGCAAGGCAATGAGGGTGGGCAGACTTCCTCAATAGAAAAAGCTGTAAAACTTATTAAAATACAGTTAAAAATAAAAAATCTATGCACTCCTTCACATTTATTATAGGTGTCCAATGGTTTAGCCTAGCATTAAACCTAGAAACAAAGGAAGCAGTTGATCAGCATAAAAGTTTAAAAACAACAAAAACAATTTGCATTCTTATAAATGTCTCATCTGGCTTCATACACTTCATAGTTACAGGAAAGATGAGGGCGATGTCTTCTCATGCTTTTTTCCAAAAAACCTTTTCGGATGAGTTGAGTGGTGTGATCTAATTTCTGTTCTATCAGTGTTCCAGAATCCCAAATTTTGTAGGAAAGGTAACAAAGCATCTCTGGCAGTGGGAACAATGACTGATCCTGACTTACAAATGCAGCATCATGCAGTCTCAGGTTTAATGAATTATCCATCAAAGACTGGCAATCAGCATATGAAAAGGGGCGAGAAAAAAAAGAAAAGGAGTGCAATGATCTTTTTTTTTTATCACTTGCATTTATTCAGTACTACCCACATTTGCAGAGCAGTCATTTTTCTTTGTTGATTCTAAACGTGCATGTAATTAGAATGATCAATGTGTTGCATAAAAATGTCTTCTCCTGTCATCTTCTAGTTAAATAGAATAACAATGGAAACAGTGACTGCCTGTGACAAATCACCTCTCAGCATTCAGTCGACAGGATGATTCAAGACGCGCCGAGATCAAACTCAGATTTGTGAGTGACCCTTTCGTACAACCAGAACCCTGGCTGTGCTGGACTGTATAAATGTGTTTTAATGTAGAGCAGCCAAGTTGGAGAGCCCTGCTGTAAAAATGGCCTTGGCATATATGCTTGTGTTTAAATCACAGTAATGGACCTCGATGTGACAGTCATAGGCTAGAAAAATGAAACCATCCGCCCTCATAATCCCATAACCATTACTGGGATTGCAACAAAACTGAATGGACACACATTTTGGTTGAGGATAGAAAAAATTAAATTAAAAAAAGGCAGCGCTTGCATCATACTGTTTTGTTTGAAACTGACAATATGGCCCTCCTCAGATGTCTTGCCTGTGTAATTATCTGTGTAGGAAAATTGTCTCATAGGCCATGCGCCTTTGACCTATAGAAACTGTTATTGGCCACAGGTTTTGAATTAGCTACACATGTGGGTAAGATACAGTACCCGTGGCGGAGCTCTTATCACAACCTTCACCGTCAGCAAAAGCAGTCGCAGAGAAAACAGCACTGACGGAGTGCAGTAATAGATCATTAGCTAGCAAAACACAGTTCACATATTTCAGCCCCATAGAGCCGCATTCAATCTAGACAATAACAAAGAAGAAGAACATTATCATAGTTTCAAAATCTTTTTTTCTCCCTCCCCCCCCCCATTGGAGTTTCTGTTGTCTTTTCTTAAAAGCAATATGGTCTCATAAATTGACTCACAAGACATGCAGCACTAAGTAGGTAGCAATAATTTTAAGTGGGATATTAATCCCATTTATGATAGCAGGGCAACAATGGTACCAGAGACATGTGGCTAGAAGGATCTTTGTCCAGAGTAGCGAGTAAACAACAGTGATAAAGTGCCGGCCTCACACTGCTTCTTCCTGATTTTCTACAAACACTCAACTTTAGTCAATGGCCTTGTGACAATGACAGCCTTGCTTCTTTGGTTTACAAGCCAGACATTTATGCTACTTCCTGTTCATAAGGGGAATCTCTGGGGGAAAAAAAAGTAGCTAAACATACAGCGGTGTCCAGACATGCCCAAGATAGCTCCGAGCAGTTCTCCTTTATGAGTGCACAAGTATGCATTTCCATGGGTGTATGTACTATCAAAGGAAAAGGAGAAGTGGGGAAGTGCGTACGATTTGTGTACGTGTGCTCATAACAAAGTATGGAACTGACCGCAGCCATTCACAACTTGGCTTCATTAACCACAGACTTCTTCATTTAACAGCATCCTCATTCATGTTAGACAAAGAAAGAAAAAAAAAATGAAGAGATGACTGGTAACCACGTCTGCGACTGTGGTAACTGCCACTCATGCTGCAGTTTATTACGGCTGAGTAATAAACTTGTATCAACACAGCACACACAAATGAGCATTTACGGCTATTAAAAGCAGCCCAATTCAAGTTATGGCTCATAGAAAAACGTAGAAAATACTTAATAATAGTGTAGGGAACTCAAAATGCCAGTGTGCACATTTCTCCGGATATGTCAAACATGAATTATATGTTGTAAAAGGAGAGGATTAACTGTGCAACTATGAGGGAAGTGCTTGGGTTTGCAGCCTTGAGTTTTGTGTGTACTACAAAGATTCACCCAGAGTTAAGCAACACTTCTCTGAGTTTATGCATCTTATTAGTGTCTACGTCCATATTAACATCTGCTTCAGGCTCCCCCCTTTTTCCCCCAGTGGTAGCATCCCTGATGTCTAGACAAACAAATATGACAAGACTAAGCCCAGTGCTTGGAAAGCCTTGGATGAGTTTATTTATACCTGTTAACTTTTGGTCTGTCTTTTACATGTAAATCTTTTATGGTCAGTTCTAAGAAAAAAAATGTATTCTCGACATGCCAAGACGCAGCCTGACTCCTGGGCCAAACCACTAGTAGTAAACATTATAGCAGCTGGCATTACGTAGAAAACTCTGCTACAAAAGCCACTCATGTCATTTATTATATCATCAGCACCACCGGCAAATAGGCCCTGGCTCTTTACAAGTTCTGTGCCACACTGACGCTTGAGCAAAGACAAGAAACCAGGAGGAAACAGGAGTGGAGTTTGCACTCTGCACTGAACGCTCCTGATCTTGATATCTTAGATTTATGGATGTATTTTTTTTTTTAATGGAGGAAAAAGCAAAACAAAATACACTGGCAACAATTCCGTTTGTGCAAATGTAAAAAGCAGCATCTGTATGTTTACAAGGACACAAGTAATTGTCATTTTCTATGAAATACACGAGCGAGGCGCAGGCCACTCATAAATCTGAGCGCAAGATGTGCTTTTTCTCTAATGCTCTCTGCAGACCTGTTGCGGCTGCTCAGTGCGTGCAGTGTCGCAGGGCCAGATGTAGGAACACTATAATATATAATCTGACTTTTCCAAAGAAAATGCTAAGTGAAGGCAACTTCTTCTATAGTCTTCTAGATTGAGTACTCCTTTTTTTGACATGGTAGCATTAATAGAAAAAGTTCTAAACACTCTGCAAACTTATTTAGCCCAGTGACAAATATGGATTTGAGCTTCTGTTGAAAAAAAAGCAGAACTACAGGGTTTATTTTGGCAAGTGAACAGAGAACGAGCATAGATCTTTATTATATAAAGATCTGACCTCATTCATGCTTAAACTGTAGTGGGTACTTAAATCTGGGCATGGGTTACGCTGCTGAGAGAGAGACACAGTCAAACTCATGAAACAGTATTTACCAAAAAGTGAAAGTTACTTATACTTAGGCATAGTTACTATGAATGTAGATGATGAGATTCATTAGATTTTAAACATGATTTACAGACTGCCTAATAACCCGAGGGCTATATTGTCTGTCACTGTTGATGGTTTGACTAACTCTGACTAATGCTGACAGACTGCAGTTAATGACACTTCACTTGGTATCACGGAATCCATCAAGATAAGCCTGTTGACTGCCACTGAACTGTGCCCCACCACAGTCACTTTAAAGCTGCTCAACAACTTGTGTAGCTCCATGTCGTTGACAGTGCCAATCAGTTCTGCAGCTACTTTTTTTTCCTACCGCCGGTTTGTATCATAATTCGTCTCCTGAACTATGTGACTCTTCTTTTTCATCTTTGAGCTCACATATGCACATCTGCCAAGCCGCAGCTGACGCCAGAGAGCTACTGCAGGCAAAGAAAACACAGCGTACTATTACTTTCCCCTCGTGCAGACTGCTTACACTTGCCCCCCCCCCCCCCCCCCCCCCCCCCCCCCCCCCCCCCCCCCCCCCCCCCCCCCCCCCCCCCCCCCCCCCCCCCCCCCCCCCCCCCCCCCCCCCCCCCCCCCCCCCCCCCCCCCCCCCCC
>VURO01050945.1:89575-100141 GCA_015108175.1 Pelvicachromis taeniatus | reverse complement strand
CCCTCGCATCAACCCGGCCTTCATCTTAAAGTTCGGCTTTCAGTCATGAGGAGCAGCTTTTTGTTTACAGTAGGACTATCTCACACACACACACACACACACACACACACACACACACACACACACAGCAGGTGTTAGTGAGGGGCCAGTAAATGTTTTCCCTGAGGGCTCTGTCTGGGTGGTACTGTTAGTGCTACTGCCAACTACCAAAACTCATCCCTGTCCATTTTAAGATAAGATGAGATCAGATAAGAGAAGGTAGGGAAATTTATTGTCTCTCATACGAGGAAATCATTCTGGAAAAAACAAAAACCAATGAACGTCACAACAAAAAAAACTAAATGGGCAGACTTTTTGGTAAATTTGCTAATATAAATTTGACTAATTGCAGGAAAGCTTTGTAGAGTTAACCAAGCCAGCCTCACCTTAACTAAATTGCAGATTACCCCAAAGTGTGATATTATCCTGTTGTGAGACAGAATTGCCAAGGTATTGCACTTTGCTATTGCTATCTCCAATCTAACATTGAAATAGGAACTCCTCTAATCGCCTCGGTTAACTGGGGGAGGGAATTAGATTTTGCTCAACTAGTCACCAGCATATCAGCCTGAATCTAGCATATCAACTCTAATCTGATGCACAGCTACAACAACAGGATGGTTTTGTGGGAGTAAAGTGAAGTAATGGGAAAAACAAGCCAGCCCTTTTCATTTAAAACATCCCTATCACAGCACGCAGCTTGATAACTCTTGATCCTGGTGTTAGTCCAGCCCATGGCGCTGTTTGGCTAATTATTGGTTATCCTGCAGTTGTTATCCGGTCTTTAAGTCTGTCGTTATTAGTCGTTTCCGGGTCAAAACTCCGCTTCTGGTCCCAAAGTCAAACGAACACTGCGTCACCACTGAGAGTTACAAACAGTCTAAATTCTTTCATCTTTAATAAAATGATGAGTGTGGCTGCTCTACCAGGTGTAACAATTAAGTTTAACATCCAGGCATCCATGAAAACAGGATTTATGAAATTTAACGGAGTTAGAAGTTAACAGGGAGTTAGCTCGCTAGTTTCCATCTAAACATAATATACCATGTTCTGAATGAGAGATTTTTGAAAAAAAAAAACATAAAGCAATGTTATTACTTCTGACATAAATAAAGACAGAAAACTAAACAGTAGTGACATTTGTAGGGTTACTAAAGTTGGGCTAGCTAGTACATAATGATGTGCTACGTGGTGGCTAGTGACACAGCTATGTTAGCGTGTCACTTTGTTAGCTTTTTTCTATGTTATAAACACAGTGAAGGTGGAGGAGGAACGCTTTTTTCCACTCTGTAAAGGTTAACGTGAGGGTTCCCGATGGTTAGGGACAAATGCAAACGCATGGCAGGATGCTGTATGCTCAGGAGGTTACACAGCGAATGCGGAGGACGTGACAACGGGCAGGGAAAAACACAGGGCTTAAATAAATATAAATAACTGGCGTAATCAGGGAATGGGAGACAGGAGGGAAACACAGCTGGGATAATGCAGGCATGACGAGACACGGGGAAGCAAAACTGAAACCATAAACATGGAACAAGGATTACCAAAGTAAAAGAGGAAGCTGAGACACAGCACCAAGAACGTGGAAACATGACAAACCCAACAGAGGCAAGATCAAGACTAAATACAGAATAAACTCAAGAGTATATTAATACAGAGCTGTGCGATATACGATACACAGAGAACCTAACAAATATACCAAACTCAAGAGGGAATCTAATCAAGGAGTTAAACAGTGAATACAGGGCACTCAAAACAGCATAACTAAGACTACCAGTCAATCCGAACATAACCCATAACACAAAATATTACTAAAACACAAGAAACTCAAAAAGCTGGGTCAAACTGACCCAGAGTCATGACACCATCCACAATACGAGGTCAGTCATTAATATAATGCTATAGTTACATCGAAAGGTTTCGAAAACTGAGCTTTAAAATGAACAGTGGTAATAAAAACCGAGAGAGGCCGACAGTGATCACTGACTATTTTTAGGGCCTTGTTCAGATTAAATAGAACAAGACACAAAGCTTAAAAACATGTTAAAAACACAACAGCCTTAATGATCCGGAAGCAGCGTTCTTTACGTCATCACTTAAAGACCGGATTGGACCGCTAGATTTTTAGGCAATAAATTGCCTGAATCCCAGAAGATGCCACTTGATCTAGATCCAAACATCTAGACCAGGCAAAGAAAATCTGGCTCTGTACTAAAACTTCTTAAAACATCCTTATATGTCTTTCTGTTAAAACCTTAGCTGATACGCATTATCAAGTCCCTTATCTCTTATTTTAACCTCCTGACTTAACTACAACTTCCTGTGTCATCTCAGCAGACTCAAAATTGTGCTTTCCTAAATTTGTCTCCACCAACCCTGATCATTGCAGCATAGACTTAGAAATGTCATATTTAGGTCCTTAAATAGTTTTAATAGAACTAATTAGATTATGTCCTCCTTCATAAGCCCAGGAGCACCTGGTACAGAATTAGACTTTATTTTAACCTATTTTTTTTTTGTACATCAGTTTTTTTTTTTCCTGCAGTCCTACCTTCACTTAACTTAATAATCCATGAGCCTTTTAGTAAACAAACATGAGAAAATGTTCCCCGGATTTAAGCTTATTGACTTCATCCCATGCAAATCTAGAAGGTGGCCTGGTACAAAATCCTTTTTAATTTATCATACAGCACCTTGATCTTTAAAGTTTGGCTTTGTTGGCAGCTATGGAGATTTAGTAACTTTACCTCTCCTAACTGAACCCTGAAATCATCGCTTTAGTGGTTGTCTCACTTATCATCATTACTAGAGAAAGATTTTGTTGATTTGAATTTGTTGCCGATTTTTTAAATTGAGAATCATTTTGTTAAAATCAGTTTAATGACATAAATTTATGAAGTTTAAAAATAAAATAAAATCTCAGAATTGCCAATTGTGGACTGATGAACCAGTTGTAAACATTAGAGTATTGATACAAACAGCCCACTGTCTATATATGTTCAAATATACTCTTTTAGCTGTAGCATTCTCACTTCCTGCTCGCTTGTTACACCATTGCATTGGCTCTAAGTGCTTATTCTGTCACCTGCAGCTCCATCTGTGCCCATTTTTACACTCCAATTCATCTGTACTTAATTTAAATTTGATTTGATTTACCTAAGTTGACTTGTGCTTAAACTTCCACTTAGGGTCATGGCACAGTCAACTCCAGGAGTGTTTTGACCGTGCACGCACTACCCAGTCTGTATGTGGTAGAGACATATTGGTATTAGGATTTCTGGCCTAGTCTGGTGTTGTTAATGACCGATTAATCGACTGGTGACAGTATAACTCAGTGCCAAAGCAGCTTAGCCTCTCTGAGCACAGCCAGAACACCCTGTGATTGTGTGTTGCACATGTGGGGACATTTGTGTAGCAACACCACACTGCTATAGCACACTTGCCTATCCCAAAGTACACGACGGAATGAATTGTACCAGCTGTATGTGACTAATAATTCCTCTGCATTTGTAAGGTAAGCACTGTGCTTACCACTGTTCAATAAGATTAGTGGCGTATGATCAAAAAGCAACATGGGCAAAAGAGTTAGTGACTTAAGGAAACACATGCAGCTGTACAGACCCGATGAAATAAGCACATATGCACGCTCATGCACGCACTGGTCGGGACGTTAAACACAGTTTAAATCCACTCGAGGATTACAAATCCACTTATAGTGGGTCAACTTGACGATGTCAGCTGCTGATCCCACACAGATCCTGCTGCCCTTTCACACCGCTTCATGTTGCAAATTTGAAAGAAAAAAATATGAACATGGTGAATTCCCCAGTGGGTAGTCGTAAAGCATGTGTGCACGAGGGAAAACCGCATGCACATAGTCACTGCAGGGCATTATGGCCACACTGTTTTCTGTGTGTAGTGCAGATGCTGAGACCTTGCGCTCTGTGTGGGAACCTCTTAGTGCTTTACAAGAAGACCAAATAAGAGAGTGTAGCAGCAAGGAGTGAAGAGCAGAGCTTTTGCATCTGTTTTTGTATTAGCGTGGTCCAGTGAAGGAGTACATCGTCTGAATGAGTAATGACACATATGATATTGACTTTAATCACATCTGTTTATGTGATTTCATCTCCCTCCATTCCCATTGGACCTCCCCTAGTTCTTGGATTGGGCTGCTGCCTGGTCTGCCAAAAATAATCGCTTGTTTGCTGCTATTTACTTAAATCTGTCAAAGAGGCACTGTTGGAGCTCATGCTGTTATGGTTCTCTCTTTTGCACTGTGTGTATCTGCATTTGTGTATGCATGTCTTTAAAACACACAAGGATGTGCCAATGTCTAATGTCCTATACTGTTTTGTCAGTTGTGTGTGAGAGTCAAACGTATCCAGGGATCCCAAGCCAGTGGATACACACATACACGCACGCACACACACACTCTCTAGCATACACACACACACAACTAGAGCCAGCTAGCTAAAGAGTGTGATACGCCTCAAAATCTCTGAGTAGAAACCTGGCAGACACACTGGGTTCATCTCACCATCTCTCAGTGTGAGACTAGAGGTCTGTGAAAAAAAAAAAACATCCTCAGACTATAACACACACACACGCACACGCTCGCAGCGCCTTAGAGAAGTAAAGACGTGTCAGACAGTGGTGTTGGGGGAGATTTGTGTGGTTTGGATGTTTGCCTTGGTCAGATGAGCGATGTCATTTTTCCTCCTTCTTTATGAAAAACGAAGGAGGGGGAGAGTGAATGGTCAAAGAGCATGCAAGGTGAGAGGATGCCAGGCAGATGTCAGCTCACACTTCCCCTCCCTTTTTCTTCAGCTTATGTTCTTTCTTCATTTTCTGTCTTGGTCCTGTTTAATCATTTCTCCTAACTCCCCTCTCTCTCATCTTTTCGCTTTTCACTTTGGAGTCTGGAGGCAGGCTGCTCCCAGCTGGAAATGGGTCTGAAAGCATCCAGGGATATATCAGTTATTATTAAACCCACTCTTTGGTTGCCAAATACCTCATCACTCATGTGAACACACGCACAAATATGCTCACATACACACACCACCTGACAAAGTGAAGCAACCACATTTCTGACAGACGATAGACATTTAAAAAGAAGAACAACACAGCATCTTTCTGATTAGAAATTGAGGGGTTGGTCATAGATCTTCCGCAATTCGATGGCAAAATGGTAAACACATGTCAAAGCTGTCTTCTCAGAGTACGAACTTGCAGAGCATCTGTTTGGAAGTCCTCTTTGTTATGCTGTTGATCGCACCACACCCAGTGGCCTGCGGTCCTTGTCCAAACTACACATTTGCAATCAATCCCAGGCGCATTAAACTCTAACACACACTTTCTGTGATGAAGACATTAAGACTTGAGCTCACTTAACAAAAGGCAAATGGTTGCCTTAAAATTATGAGCTCAGCTGTTGTTTAAGGAAATATTTTCTTTATGTCATGTTAAATTTGAAATCCTCCAAATTTAAATGGATGGTATTCGCCTGTTTTGCATTTATTTGACAAGCCATTCAAAACAGGTGGAATATACATTAGGTACCAGACACATTATCAACAGGACAGCTTTCCACTTTGCTACAGCATGCATTTAACAGGGAGTTAAAACAGTGAAAGTATTTTTAGAGAGAAAATGTTGTTCTTGCATTGTTTAAAGATGCAGTTAATTTTAAAAATGAATGGGGTGAAGGTGAGGACACACACCTGCAGATGTGCAGTACTTTATATGCAATAGTGGAAGAGATCAAAGAGGTGCATTTCACATTGAAATGCACGAGGCAGAAACTTTTACAACTTCCTGCATTTACATGAGGTTATTGAGATGAAATTATAGCATGACTGCACATGCACACCTTCTAAAAAGTAACGCTTCAAGTCAGCAGTTGGTAGATGTTATAACTGTTTCATTAGAGGAGACTGCATTACTTAAAATATCAGGTGAATAGACTGTGACAACTATAGATGCATTTTTTTTATTCCTAAAATATAGTGCATAGCATTGTAAGACTTCATTCAATACACTGCAGTTCGTGTATGTGAAGTGTGAACTCAGTTACACTTTTAGTTTAAATCAAGTGTAGATGTGTGTGTCATTATTCCTTTTGGTAGTAGACTGTATTGCTTTCACTTCCTCCCTCCATCATCCGTGGCTGTGTCTGCACGCACTCAGAAAATCTGAGATAGCAGAGCTTATTTTCCTCCTGTTAGAAGAAGCCATTCATTATACTGGTCTTACTTAAACAGGATGAAAAACAACTTCCTCAGAACAAGGTAATACACCTATCACTGTGCACATGAAGCCAAGGAATCCATTGTATTTTCGTGAGCGTTAAACATTTTTCCTGTTAATCATTCGACACCCACAGGAGGTAACAGGGCATGGCGTCTTCTCATATCTACGGTTTTCCATATTTATTCCATATTTATTTTTCAGATAACAGCTCATCTTTAAGGAATGTTGTGCATCACAAAGTTTGTAATTTAACCAACGCAGTCTTACATCAAAGTGTATGGGTGATACAAAAAACAAAAAATTATAAACAGTCAAAAGATTGCACAAATTAACACAGTCCCTATGAGGAGTTTAAAAAACTCTCGGCTTAAAATCAAAGACTATTCAAATAACTCTAAAAATAACTACTAATAAGAAAACCTAACAATAGAGCTAAAGGTGCTGTTTTTATGTGTGGCGTTGTCTTCATTTTAGTTTATTTAGGTTTCCTTCTACTTTAATTAGAGGTTTTTAAAATCTAATTTTAAGTCCAAACATACACATATGAATTGATCCGTCTTTAAATTAAGAAACACTTAGTTTTCCAGTAGTTCAGATGTTATAGGATTTTGAACATTTATACATTATTTGAAATCCTTTTTTTTTATTAATGTATTATTAATTGTATCCTATAATATCACTTAATTTTTGATGTCTGTTAATCATCAACCCCGTGAATTGTTTTAATAATTCCAAAATTCAAGTTTAACTTCTGCGGCTGAACTTGAACTTGATCCTGATCCTGAACCAAAGCTGTTGCTTTCCCTTTCCTCTCTCTCTCCCCTCATCCCCCTCCCTCATTGTTGGGATTAAGGAGCAGTGGCCGCATCAAAGGCCTGTCACCACTAGAGTTAATGGAGCGTCACACATGTGCATTCACACACACAGGCATGAGAGACAGGTCCTGCAACTTGAGATGGGGGTATTTGGAGATTTGGGATGGGGGTATTAACAGTATACAAAGGAAAGAGAGAATGCTAAAGAAAGGGTTAGAGGGCAGGGTATGGAAAGCATGTGTGAAAATGAAATGTTACAGTACAGTCTCTAATAAATCCTGTGTGTGAGCATGCAATTATGAAAAAAAGCTGGAGCAATGAGAGGTCATGGTTAGAGGTCGAATCCTTTAAGAGTACATGGGGGAAGTTTGTATTCATAAGAAGGAAAGAAGAGAGGCACTTGTTCAATGTAAAGTCTAATGTCATGCTTGATTACACTTCAAACAGAAAGACCCTTTATTCACTGGAGAGAAATGTATACTGTTATCAGACACACACACACGTTACTGGCAAGCATAGATTATATACATAACCACACGCAATGACGTGCACCTTCCTGAAATATACTCCCACACACTCACACACATACACAAATGAACGCATACCAGCAGAGCTGGGTTAACAGGGTACAGTTCCTGTTGCTTCCCTGATCAAACAATGGCAGCTCTATTACAGGCCTGACAACCCAGACTATGTCGAGAGAGAGAAAGAGAGATGCAAAAAGAGAAGGAGAGAGAAGGAAAGAAAGGGGGCAGACAGATAGAAGGGGCAGCAGGCTGAAGAAAAGCAGTCAACAAAACAGGCTTGCCAGAAAAAAAGAGGCTCAGAAGGAGAAAAGAGAGATCTTGTTACATACAGGATATACTGTAGAGTCCTCCAGGGTTTTGTCTCCTTAGAAGTTGCAAGACAGAAAGTGTATTTCATTACCTGAATCAAAATAGCCACCTGTGTTGTGGGAATGACTTCGGCTGCATGTGGATTTGTGCTTGCTCTATGCACAAGCCCGCAAATATGAATTTGAGTTGTGCTCAAATTCAGAAGCATGTGCTTCTCTCCAGTGCGCTGTACATTAGGAAGTGGCCAGACAGTGTTTTGTCCCTTCTGTTTGACACCAGCGTGTACAGAGCCCCTGTAAGGACACAACCTTTGCTTGGAACAAGCCACCCCTGTGTTTTCCCTCCTCCTTCTCCTCCTCCTGCTCCTTCTGCATATCCTGCCTGCCCTGTCTCTCCAGGAAACGCTCCTCCTCCCTTCCTTCCTCCCTCCCTACCTCCCTCCCTACCTCCTCACCCCCACTTCACTGCTGTCTGGGCCTTTATCACTCCTCTGCCTCCTTCCTCTTTCTATCTATCTGTTAGGATGAAAGAGTCAGTGAGGGAGTACGTGTGAGGGAGCATTCCCTGTGTGCATAATTGTCTGCGTGTGTGTGTGTGGGTGAGCACTTATGTGTCTTTGTGTGTACATGTGTCTTTGTCTGTGCAAGTGTGTCTTTGTATATGTGATTAAAATTCTGTTGACTCTAGCGAGCTAGCTGTGTGAGGGCTTCCATTGAGTCAAAGCAGGTGGGCTCCTGCTTCTACAGTCCTGCTAATCACTCCTTCCTCTGGGTGACTGACTGGGTCAGGCAAAGGGCAGCTGACATACAGACAGCCCACTGTTGATGCCAAATAGTGAAGAGAAGTCAGTGGATGGTGAGACCTTGCTAGGTCCTACCCCAAAATTGGTCAGCTGTTCTGTTTGTCATGTGAACCTTTCTTTGAATTTCTTACTTAAATGCTTAAAAAGAACTATGCGTTCCTTTTTACAATATAAATTTAATGCCCAGAGCAAAGTACACTGCTCTACAGCACCTCACATACAATTCATTTACAGTACAAATATATTTTAAAACGACTCTGCCTGTCTAGCTGTCAAACAACGCTGGCAAGAAGACAAACTTTCATCACTGAATGGGTGTAAGAGACAGTTTTGGTTGTTAGGCAAAATAGAAACCCAGCATTACATGATGTAATAGGTAGGTGTGCATTCTTGTTTCTGTGCTATTTTTTTAAATGTATTTTAGATTATTCAAATTGATTGTGAAGTATGAAAAGATGAAGCCCTCTGTGGATGAACAAAGTTGTACTGTGTGTTTGTTCTCTGATCATAAGGAAAGTTGAGGAGTACTCTTGCTTCTGTCGTTTTTCTTTTCAAATGAATGTTCTGTGTTTGTCACTCTTTCTGTGTTTGAGCTTGTCATATCCACTAAAGCTTCAGATCAGCCTGGTGGAAGCATGGGTCTTGATAAAGTTGAAAGTTTCCAAGATGGGAAGTCTGCAAACAGCATGACTGCTGTCTTGGCCACTGGTCAGATAAGCTTCTGTCATGTAGCGATAGCCAGACACTGAGACAGCTCATTAACCCTGTGAGTCGACTGACTACATCAGATAGCCAGTCACTCACTCAGGAGGGCTTTTTTTCATTCTATGGATGGATGATGGATAGATTTTTTTAGTATTTTAGTACTCTTTGTTTTTGCATACTGATATCTGCGGTTTATGTCCATGACTGGCTGCTCCCAAAGAGAAGGAGCGATGTTTGAATGTACATATAGCAGCCAGGATTTTATGGAGATTCATAATTTTTGTATAATTCATTTCTTTTATCTGGTTTGCGATTTTGGATTGTCATTGCAGGAAACTGCTGAAATTCTTTGATCCTCACATGTAAAATGTGAGGATCAAAGATATTCACAAAGCTTTAGTCCTTTAAAGCTGGAGACAGTTACTCTAAATTGTGTGTCTTTGAATCCAAAATAATCAATTAAATATAGCTAAAAGTCAGAGCAAAATAAAGTCTAAAGTCTGTCATTTACAGGATGTAGGACATCTGCACACACAGCAAGAATTTGGTTGCTCTCTTGCCCGTTGTCTACTTGTCAACTATCCAGTAGCTGTCAGTAAACCTGTGGCAAATAAATTCTGCAGTGAATGAAAACATGTTTCTTGACTTGTGCCTTAAGCCGAGTTTCCTCGGTAAGCTAGTGTGCATGAAAATTTGGAGAATGAGACAGATGAAGAGAACAGGGAGATGAGTCTACCAGCCTTGGCATTAAGGGCCTTCCAGCACAGCTGCAGACTGAGACTGAGATGCACCGGTGGTCCACAGACTCTTGATAAAAGAGGCGAGATTGACTGAGAAAGAGAGAAACTGCATTTGCGTCTGTGCTTGATCAGTTAGCACAGACGCGAGATTGACTGAGAAAGAGAGAAACTGCATTTGCGTCTGTGCTTGATCAGTTAGTGGTCTGAATAAATGTGCAGTTGTTTGGGGGAAGGGGAACCACTCATGTTTCTTTTTCTACATACGTGTGTGCCTTTGAGCTTATTCCATCTTATATACACACACACACACACACACACACACACACACACACACACACACACACACACACACACACACACACACACACACACCCACACAC
>VURO01050945.1:77705-89555 GCA_015108175.1 Pelvicachromis taeniatus | reverse complement strand
AAACAAACATTTTTATTTATTTTTTTATATACACACACACACACACACACACACACACACACACACACACACACACACACACACACACACACACACACACACACACACACACACATACCGTGTTCATGTGTAAAGAGTCTGCTCTCGGTCCTCTATAAAACTTTTTATATCTGACCACATGGCAGAAAGTCAGTCTGCAATCATTTCGTTACAAACTTATTGGATGCATGTCAAGATTGTGAGAAGTCTTCAAAAATATACCTGTTTGGTCTCACGGTTCCTGACTAGGAGTCGTGTTTAACAGCCTAACGGCGTATAAATAAAAAATATTTTTCAAGTAATGCTCAATCCTTTTAATAAGGAAAAATGGGAACCATGTATTATGTGACTCACATGATTCAGTAATGGAATTTAAAAACATTATCCGAGTGGAGGCTTAAGTCAGATGTATGTGTATCTATTTCTGAAGTACCCAGCTATATATTTCTATCCTGGACTAGTGCCCAGTGCTGCCTATGGCTCCTTTCCTGGCTTGCTTCCAGTCCAAACTACAGATACACCAATCAGACTGGTTGAAGCATTAACAGTGAAAGAAGATCACCTCTAATCTCTGATTTTAAAAAAATGAAAAAAAAAGAAGAAGTTACATAAAGTATTGTGAGCTGCGGAGTATTATTTCAGATACTTTGGCTACCAACCAAGACATTCTTAAATCTGGCAGGGATTGCAGTACTTTTTTTGTGCGTGTCCCCCTCGTGCAGAAAGTACAGAGGGCTCATTGTGTCTTTTTCTGTCTGGGTAAGGAGGGGGAGCATTTGTGTGCACCATCCAGAGACTGCGTACCTTCCCTGCAAAACCCTGCCTAAGTATGTTGTAAAGCAGAGATGAAAGTGAGTGTGTTAAATAGAAATCCACCTCCTGTTTCTTCCCTCCTTCCCCTCCCGCTCTTCCTATTTCCCTCCATCCATCTCCTTCTTTTCTCCAACATTGGTATTTTTTTTTTCTGTTCCCTTTTTCCCTGTCAGGCTTAATGCCTGCTTACAGCTCCATTTACGCTGCATGCGTGGAAATTGGGTTGGGGATCTTGTGGGTTTTGTGTCCTTGGAGATAACCAATGTGTGGGAGGTGACAAAGGTAGTGTAAGCTGTTAGTGTGTGTGTTTTAGCATGTGCATGGGTGTGTGTGTGTGAGAGAGAGAGTCTGCTTTAAGTGCAGGAATAGATCTCTGACAAATGAAGTGCGGAGGGGTATGCATCTGTCAGTGTTCTTTGAAAAGCCAGAAGAGAGGTAATCTGAGCGAGTCACTCCACCTCGTGTTTGATAGACTCCGCATCTCAGCTCGGCCTGCGTCGCACAGCTGTGTTCTGCTTTGAGTAGTCAGGCCACTCTTTCTTTGAGCTGATGAGCTCTTTGGCTTTCATTCATCAATTTCTCATCAAAGTTACATAGAGTAGAAAACTGTGGCGTGACTAAAAAAAAAAATAAAAAAATCTTGTAATTGTCTAATAAACGGCAATGCAGTCTCTCGAGAACTGAGCACCACTGGTATCAATAATGTGTTGTGATCTGCTGTCATAATGATGACAAGTGTTTTCCTCCTTCACTCAAGTATATTGGAACTCTTAAACTGTCAATCTTTAGCAAGTTTTTACTTATATTCTGGGCATCATTTAATAATATATCTGTTCGTGATTGGTTGCTGCTTTTTAAAACAATCATTTTAGACGTTTATGGGTGTACTTTGTTTAGGTATTGTGCTGTATTGTGATTGCAAGGGAGGGTGCTGTTTTAAATAAAGATTTTACTCTTATTTCAATCAAGATCACCTCGGACTGTTTTGATTTGATTTTAATGCCAGCTTTTAGTCTAATTAAAATTCATTATGCTTATTTTCTTCTTTTTTTTCCTTTCTGCTTCCTTCAAATTCCTCTCTTTCACTCACCTCCCCATCTGTGTTTCTCTCCATCCTGAAGTGATTAGCCTGGCCCCATCATCAGCATCACCATTAGTGTCGTCATGGTCCCTTATATCCCCACAAGTTCAATCGGTAATCCTCTCTAAACAATCCCTCATAGCCCTGATTCACCATTAGCTTATCAATAAGCCCAAATAATCACTATCAGCTACAAAGAAGCCAAAGCAGGAGGATCTGTGGCGGTCAGCCCAACCCAAAAGCTAATAATAAGGCCTTACTGGGCCTTACGCCTCAGGCTGAACTGTATGATTTGTGGCTGAGCACCGAGCTCCAGCCAGCTTGAGCTAAAACAGTCTGACACTGGCTTATTGATCACGCACATTGATTCAAATGGGAGTGCTAATACACATGAACCCAACTCCAGAATGAACTCCAACGCAGTATGTCATTAACCTTTTATTTCACATTAACCATACCACCTCAGTCCTCTAGACTCTCTCCGCCTGCTATCTCAGAAGAGAGAGTCAATCAACGAGGGCGTCTGTAGTTTCACCACAAAGCCCTCAAGTGGATTACATCACCACCTCTTGTTACCGTCTGTCACAAGCCATCACCATGTTGTTGACTTCATGCAGTCATCTACTCAACTTTTAGTATAGCTAGATATTGGAACCAGTTGTATCCAGTCATAGCGAGCCACAGGCATGACCTCTTTCTCCCTGAGAGGTACTGGATTTTGATTCTTTGCAGTGGAATACCGTTTCCCTCTTTCGTTTCTTTCTGTCTTCCATTGTTTCCTTCATCCTCTATTTGTCTTTCCATCTTTCTGTCTGCTTTGTAAAAAACAAGCCGTTTTTTCTGGAGGTAAACACAGCCCCCATACAGCACACATCTGCAGGATTGTGTAACAGGATGTGAAATTTAGTAACCTATCTACATAAACCATTGGGCGCACACCCTATATTCTCATTCCTACAGTCTACCAGGGTTTCCCCTATAGGCTGGAAAAGGAAAGGTGAGCAAGTCTCGAGTTACAAAAAATGTAAACAAAGAAGAAAGAGTGGGTATTGATATTACAAATTAGGTGCAATCAAAAATGTTTGCATTAAGTGAAAAGGAGTGGAAAGACATACGTTTGTATGTGTTTGAGATAGGGAGAGGTTAAATTGTGAAACAGAAATAAACAGAGTAATGAAGTGAGAGGGGAAAAAAGGAGTCAACCAAGCAGAGTGGTGACTGAGAGGGAAGAAGAAGAATTAAAAGACAGAGAATGATGGAGCTTTGGGAGGAGGGTAATTGCAGGAAAGGGTGATTATTAGTTCGTCACTATCCCCAGTCTGGAGGCTCCCAGGCCAAGGCCACGGATAAGTGAAATCATATGGCTGTCTCATCACAGAGCAGAAAGAGAGAGTGCTGATGAATGCAGACGCTTTCAATGAAGCAGTAAACGTTCATTCAAAAATGCTCTTTGACAAATCCACCTCATTTATGCTATAGCCCATATGGCTCTATGAGTGAGTGCCTGTGTGAATGTGTGCATCTTTACTCCTCTAATGCATATTCTTCATCTTTATGTATTTTCAACACTTTTGTTTCAGGGCTCTTTCGTTGAAATCAGGTGCAATCGAGTGAATGAGTAGTGGTGAGTGAAATAGTCACACCATACACTTAAGTGTCCATGAAATAAGTGGTTGAACAATGAAGGGTTTTGAATTGGCACAAATCCAGAAGAAAGCCTTGTTGGTACGAGGAAGACAGCACCTTAAAAGTTCATAAAATGCAATCTAGTAGAAAAACAGAAGGAAGATTTTTGTATTTGTTTTCAGTTTAATTATATCTTTCTGTGTCAGGTGTCACAAACCAGGTGTGATCAATGGATTTTTTTTCTGTACCGACAGTTACAGAAAATTGCTGGGGAAGTGATGACAGATTGGTCTTACTAAAAACTAAAAGCCTGTATAACTGAATATATGCTGTATATTTTAATAGTAAAACTTTAAAACTAGTTCATAAATTGTTTTTATTTAGCATTTATAGCCAAAGAAAGTTCTGCGTTTTGTCAGGAACTGAATTAAACACAATTTAGAGGAAAAGATACAGTATAAAACATAACATTATCAGAGCAGTAATGTCCAAAAAATGTTATTAATATTCTGTGATAATATGATGAAAGCAAATATTGGTGTAACAAATTATATAAGAGCCTGTATAAGTGTAAGTGTTTGCCCTCATCTGGTAAAGGAACAATTTTCTCTGAAAAGTAAATTAAATGTTAAAAAGAAATGTTTACTGAAAAATAAATAGTTTAGTGTAGTTTCTGTAATATTTCATCTTTGTCATGAATTAAAAAAACCAAAAAAAACCCCAACTTTTTTTGCTCTTAAGATCTGTGGCTGTAAATTGCCAGGGGAGCTGCGCTACCAAAGATAACACTAATGCACTTGTAATCTCAACCATTCACTTAGCAAGGATATTTACAGTTTTCTAGAGAAAGCCTTGCCTGAGGGAGACACTTAAAAAAAAAAAATGAGCTGAATGGAGAAGAGTGATGATGTGTTTTCTTAGAGATAGCACGAGTAGCCCCAGCCTTTTAGATGAAGCAGAATGCTCGATCTGCTGTGGTGTTGTGTAGTTTTCTTTAACTCTTATTCACTCAGGCAGGTTAAAGGATTCATTGTTTTCATTTAAGGCAGAAACCTGTAGACGTATGCACGAGTGGAGGGAGTATTTAACATGGCAAGCCTCTCTCACTGACATGGCATCAGATACTGACGGTTTATCAAACTCACTCAGACATGGGCACATTTCAGACATCTGCTCAAGTGTGTTAAAGGTGTTTTTGTAATATTGAGCAAATGCTAATTTTTAAAAGAGCTGCAAAGTCCAAATAGACGAGAAGAAATGTGGCAGTGGCGTAAAATGTTAACATTAAGCCGCAGGGTTTGTGTCCTGTGTGGGACCTTTGTTTTTTAACTGTGTTTCATTTGTTTTCACTCAGGGGTAGTTTAATTTTTCACCCTTAGTGTGGTTTTGAATCCCAAACTACTTGGTTAGCTTAGAGAAAAGATCATGGGTTGGGCTAAAATGAGCCCATTCACAATTCTCTAACCCTGCCTGCTGAAAAATTAAGTGAAAAGGTAATCAGTGCATTCAGATGTGATGCCAATAGTGCCTGATCCACTCATCCATATATGATGAATTAGGAGTAAGACTAGGCTAAACATACCTGCAGGCTGCCCAGTAGACCCACAGCAGCCTTGTGATTGATATACAGTATTTAGGAGTACAGTCACTGTCTGTGTGTTAGACTTTCTTTTTCCTTTTTGGTCTTTCATATTGCACTGGAAAGAAAGCACAAAAAGAAGAAACGTGAATCCTGGCTTCATTTATTTCAGTCATGCTCAGTACTGTAAAAATACAATTTAATTTGTGGATAAAGACTGTCATTAAGTATTATTTCCCAAATTAACGGCTGGTAAAAGTTTAATACCAGCCCACCCTGCTCACAGTGAAACCCCAACGCTACAACCAGAAAAACTGCAGGACCTGGCATCAATCTAGAAACATTTTCCACATCCATTTCAGTGTCAAGAATTTCAAGGCCTCTGGTCATCTCGCACCACCACACAGCATCCCTCTGTCTGTCTTTTTGTCTCTCTCTCTTGCTCTCCCACTCTGTAGTCTGTCCTCAACCAACCCTGAAGAGCTTTATGTGCGGGTTTGTTAGTTTTGGGAGCTGCTTTACTCAACATCAATCCAGGCTGGACAAGTAAAATGCCTTAAAATGAGTGAAATCCCCCCCAAAGCTGATAGTACAGGGATAGTACCGGCTTATGCGTTCCAGTGGGATCTGGATGGAGTTAGAATGTGAATAGTACAGAGAGCGTGAGTGGGGTGGGGGGTGGGGGAGTCTTTCCACTGTTGAATTTAATATAGATGTACAAGCAAGAATCATATGTGCTCTTGTATAATGACTCGTATCATAAACATTTTACAAAATAGAGTGGAGTTATGCTATTGAGCTTGGACACTGAAAAGACAAAAAAGAGAAAGGAGAGGAAGTTATAATCCAGAGATAGACACAGAGAAACGGTGGTGATGAGATATCGAGAAATGAAAAACACATTTCCATGATTTCATTGTGTCACTCTGATGCTCTGCTCTTTTTTTCTCTCTTGTTCCCTCCATCTATTGCCATGCTGTAACTCGGCTGTGTGTTTATTTTCTTCCCTTCCAGCTTCTCTTGCTCACATATCCATCTAGCCCTCCTCTCCTCTCTGTCAATTAGCTCATGTAAACTTTGCTTTCCCTCATTGTTTTTCCAGGGGAAAGTGCCTCTGCTTTTGATTAAGCCCAAGGCTCTGCTTTAATACATAGCTCCCCCTACCTCCCTAACACACACACATGTGCACGCGCGCACACACACATACAGTAGAAGCATCGTATTTTTGCTTTACTGCGCAGCACAGTGGTTTAGCTTTTGCAGCGCTGCACTGATTGACTGCCAGCTTATGTTTCTTTCTAACATGAAGCTGCTTCATGTTTGTTTGTGCCTGTCCATTCTATACAAACTCTGCTGCATGAAGGGTTGCCATGTTTGTGGTTCAGAAGTGTGCATCTACATACAAACACAGGGAGAGACACACATGCATAGGTGTGGTTTGGGAGGTAGATGGCAGTAGCACCTGTCTGCCAGCTGTTTGTTGTCCCTTGGGGAGCTTCAGCCGCCTGACTGACAGGTGAGGAGACCCAGGGCTGAGAGGCACAACACAGCTGTCCTAGCCCAGATGCTGAGGAGGGACAAAAATCCTCTGTGTGTGTTTTTGTGTGTGTTCTCTTGCCTCATTACTCCTCACCTCCACTTTTTTGAGTTTTGAATAAAATGGGTGTCGTTGAGGTCAGCGTGAATCGAGTTTGTGAACAGGTGAAACTGACAGAGAAAAACCTGGCCCTCGTTTCAGCCATGTGCTTTGTTTCTGTTCTTTCTCTTATTTTCACTCATTCTCGTTTTACAAAGATCTCAAAAGATCAGTTCTTCCCTCACTTTATTCCTTTTTTTCTTTCCCTACCTCCTTCTCACTCCTTCTTTTCCTTCCTTCCCTTGTTGCCTCTCTTTCTCCGGTTCCCTCTATCTCCCCTTTTCCACATAAAGCTGTTTTTCATAGAAGCCCATGCAGCCTGGAATAGCATTCCCCCGGGCGCTGCAGGGTGAAACACTAGACTTTTCTGAGCCCAAGCCAAACAGATGCTGGCTCTTGGAGTCCCACCAGAAACAAGCCTTCATGCTTCTCCCTTTTTTCTTCTTCTCTCTCACTTTCATGCTTTTTGTCTTTTCTCTTTCTGTCCCTGGTTCCCCATCTTTCTTCCTGGTCTCTCATTCTCCCGACACTTTCTCACACTCTCTTCTCTGTCTGAGTCTCTTCCTTATTTTCTGTCAAGGGCAACATCTTAGTTTCTTAATCTCTTTGCAGTGTCGTCAAAGCAGCCTGGTGTCTGGGCTCGAAAAGTCTGTTCAGCCTCTGCTTCGTTAAACTCCCTCCATTAAAATCCCTTTGTCAGGTGTCAGTCGCTTTGTGCTCCCACTTCTGAGGAGAGACTCTTTGCTTGGAAACAAGGCAGGAGTGGAAAAGTGGGGTTTCCTTTCTTTCTGCCTTACCTTGCTTTATTCTGCTTTATCCTCCCTGAAGTCTGTACTCCTACCTTTTGCTTTCTCTGTTGTTTTTTGTCCTTCCTAAATTCTCAAACCCCCCAGTTTTTTTTTAATCTTTTTTTTTTTTGGTTGTTTTTGTTTTGGCAGAACTTGCTACCCCCCCCTTTCCCCCACCATCCCCCTGCCTGTATAGCTCCTTCCTCTACTTATTTTTCTCTCTGCCTTTCTTGCTTGCTCAGTCTTTAAATTTGCTTGAACCCAGGGACCCCGACTGTTACGTAAATGGGTTAAACACAGACACACGTGCTTGAATACTGTATGTACACACTTATGCCTGCACATACCCTCTTTTCATCGCGTTGCACACACGCACAGAGCGCTATAGGGCCAAACTTGGCTTTGCAGCTTTTGGCAAATGTTCAACTCTCTCCCAGTCTCTTCTATCGCTCACTAGCTGATGCAGTGTTTACATGAGCTGCCAGTCACAACCAAATCAAAAGCCTTTTCCTCTGAGCTAAGAACAGTTGGGGGCCTGGGAGGTATGCTGTGAGTTGGTATGCTAATACTGATACGACTATAGCCATTTTGGTGGCTGAATATCGCCATTTGTGTTAAGTGCTGCTGCTCTGCTACAACCTTAGTAAGGGTGGGTCTTTTTTAAAAAGGTTCTCTTGGTGGAGTGGAGCAGTATAATAACACTTAACATTTTTGAACATACTCTGGGCTGATTACAGGTATTTGAGTTTTACATAATAAAAATTTACAGTAGGGAAAAGTGGGAATCCTCCTGTGGTCTCAGCAATGTTTGAATTAGAGTTTCCCTGTTGATTTGAATATCTTGTTATTTATTATGGAATTACTTAATATCTTGATCATATTAAACTGGTTCCTGACAAAACAGCCATTCATCCTCCTAAATGAACCCTGCAAACCCTAGGGTACATAAGCCTTTTATAAGGTTATGTAACATATTATGGTGGCTTCACCAGGCATTACATCATGGGGTTAGATTACTGGGGATCAGTTCTGCTCAAAGACAAAACTCTACCCCAGCATACACACATTGGTTCCCGTTTTATGCCGATATATGCAGTTTATGAACGCTCATGATTGTTAAGTGAATTGTACTTGTTTGGTGGAGAGAACACTGACCTTGGGTACTAGTATCTGTTGCAGAGAGCAAACACTAAGAGTTGATTAACTCTGAGAGGGGTAAGTCTGAGTTTTGGGTTTCAGACAGCTGGTCAGAGTTAGTTTCCCTCTTAGTTAAGCACATGTTTGGGTAATACAGAAAAAACATCATCAGTTGAGCTCTGACACCATGATTCACCATGGCAACGAGTAAATAGAGAGCAGACCCTCCAGTGTAGTCAGAAAAATGAATAACCAAGGAGAGAGTCAGTAAGTTAAGACGAATACTGATAAACGTTTCTAGTGTCCTCCATCCAATCATTTGCCCAGATTGAATTTCCGACAATTAGTAATGCAGTTTGAATCCTATCAAATTTTCATGAGATTGATAAATATATGTTTTCACCATATTCAGTTGAACTAAGATCGGAATCAAAATGATAAAGCACAGTTTACTTATGAACTTTAAAAGTCATAGCTTGACCCAATAAAAATGATTTTGATGATGTGCAAGGACAAGTTCAAACTTGAAATGTTTTGTTTTAGTTTTTTATATTGAATATAAAGTAAAGAATTAATATATTTTATAATATATTTAATTTTGCTGATAGCGATTAATAACCAAACGTGCAGCAATATAAAAAGCAGTTCAAACACATGTATATATTCAAATATTCAAGTACATAAATTCAGAAACAACATTTGGACCAGTTTTAGAAGCCTGAGGTTTTCTCACTTGTAGCACAGAAATCCACAGAAATATTTATGCTTTATGTGTCTAAAACCTCATACAAGTTAGTTTTTTAAAACAGTGATTGCTACAGCAATGCACAGTAAATGCTTTAGTTTGGGAAATCCACAGAGGTAGAAAAATGTAGTCTATCGATTTTATTCTGTGCTGTAAACCACTCATCTGTCCTAACACCGATATCAGATGGATAAATCAGTCAAATGGAAAGCAAACATGTTACTGGATTTCAGTGTATTAAAGACGTTAACTTGTACAGGTCAATGTAATCCGATATGTACTGTGATACTGAAAGTATGCATGAGGAAACGAAACAGAGTTGCTTCAGGTGCAGCGTAAAAGGAAGAATCAGAGAGACTCTCAGATTATGATTAAGAGCATGTTCAGTTCAAAGAGTCAGTAACACTGACATCAAAACTAGAGGTTAAGTTAACTGTTTATGGCACAGAAAATCTGAAGTTTCCCTCATTTCAAGGTTAAACTCAATTTTTGTTTATACCAAATGTACTTTCTGTAACTGCGCCCTAACGTTTTGTTTGTATTCTCTTGGTTGAGTCCAAAATGAGTGTCAGGGGCCTCAACAAACTGTGAGAAGAAGAAAAATTCAGCTGATCAGTGGTGGTTCAGTCATCTCTGAGCATGTTCACACTTGCTCACTCTCAGTTAACAGCATGCATGATGCATTTTAAAAAGCCACCATCGATAAAGCTGCAATCCACCATGGCAAAGGGTAAACATGGAGCATAGCTTCTATTGTAATTGTGCATTGAAATAGTGTGTGACAGTACAGATTTATCAGGAGCAGGGACAATGAAATAAATAAAGAGCCCAAGTTGGAGGGGAGAAACTCTGAGTAGGTTTACAATTCTTGCATTTTATTCACTGTGCAGGCCAGTCATTCATAATTTAGTCCTTTAGTAGCTGATTAGTGCTGGAATTTCACAGCATAGAATTAGTTAAATATGTAAATATATTTATTCAGATGTAAATCAGAAGTTATTTCAGCCACGTACGGTAAATGTTTTGTGACAGTCTGATACTTGTTTTATTTTTAGATTCTCATTGACTTCTGAGGAAATATAACATGTCAGACTCAGGATGGGTCATGTTATCACAGTAACTGACTGAGACTTATTTTAACTGAAAGCCCCGAGTTTCCCTTACCTAAGGATTAACAAGCTCTTAGTTTTCCCTAAACCCTTTTTCTGAAATAAAACCCTGGTGTGATTGTGGGAAGCTGTACTGTAACTGTGTGTTTAGCTTTAACTTTGGATCTGGGGTTACGCTAAATTTCATTGATTAGGGTCATAGGCTGAGGCTAAGCAAAGCACTATTAATATGGATTAGCTACACAGCACAGTCAAATACCATGGTCCAGTTGCCATGTGGACAATCAGATATTCTGTGTGTGTGTGTGTGTGTGTGTGTGTGTGTGTGTGTGTGTGTGTGTGTGTGTGTGTGTGTGTGTGTGTGTGTGTGTGTGTGTGTGTGTGTGTGTGTGTGTGTGTGTGTGTGGCTTAGCTTAGCTAGGGCCGAGTTGCAGGGATGTTGTGTGGGGTGATTGTGGTAAGGAGGTGAATTAGATTTAGAATTAGAATTAGTGAAGAGAAGTTAAGCGGGATGGGCTTACGGGCTAAGCGCTGGGTGGTGGTGGTGGTGATGTGGATCCTTACATAAACACTGATACGCACACATTGAAACAGCAAGATCAATCAATACGTGGAAGCTTTTTTTTTTTTTTTTTTAATGTAATCTATTTAAAATAAGGTAGACAAGACGAGAAGGAAAGAAATGACTGAAGATGGCTGACAAACTAGCACATGGATCTCTCACACACACTCATACACACAAAAGTGATGTTTTAGCAACTTGTTCTCTCTGGGTACACGCATGCTTTGTCTGTGATCATAACTCTAAACAGACTGAGGGCCTCTGCTGACTGGCACAAGCCTTGGGGTCGCCTGATGTCCTCTGCCTGAACTGAGTGCTCTTTTCAGGAGACGGAGACTGAACATGGCAAGAGGCGATAGAGAGAAATTGTGTGCATGTATACATTATCCAGTAACAATCTCTGTTTTTATCTGTGTCACTTAATCAAATAACTCGTGCTAACTCTTTCACCCTCACACACGCACATATTGACCCCGTGTGGCAGTGATGCAGCTCCCCATTGAGTGTCTATACTGCCAAACAGATGGTGGTCTGCTTTACTGTACAACTGCATACTGATTGGTTTATCTGCTTGTCTGTGTTGGTTCCCTCTCTTGTTTGTTCGAACTCCAAGCTGTTCGAAGCTGCACTTGCTGTGAGGGTTACCACAATTGCCATTTGTTGGATTATCTTGGCGTCATTGTTGTATTTTTTTTTTTTTTTTTTTAAAACCATTTTTTTCTGAGTTATGGATGT
>VURO01050945.1:62406-77685 GCA_015108175.1 Pelvicachromis taeniatus | reverse complement strand
TGTTTTTGGTTTTTTCCTTTTCTTTTTTTTTTTGTTTTGTTTGCTGTTTTTTTTTTTTTTTTTTTTTTTTTTTTGAAAACCATTTTTTCCTGAGTTATGGATGTTTTGTCACTAGAAATAAATTGATTAGAATCCACAAATTGGTGTTAGAAATATATATTTTATAGTTTTATAATGCTTCTTATTATATTTTTGACCTCATGCACTAAGGAGGAGTTGTTTTTGTTTTTTTTGTGCAGCTAAATACATAGCATCAACAGTTTTTATCTTTGCTCATGGCTCTCAGCTCCATCAAAGATCATACACAAAGACGAACTCATAGAACGCCTGCTGGTGATAGTGACTACTGGGTCGACTTCAGCCTGTCTGTTGCGCCTGGCTCCAGCTCCCTCACATGACCTCACCCTTTACCCCTCATCCCTCTCATCATCTGCCCTGACCGGGCTGCACAATGGACAAAGAGTGCCTCAAGAGTTTGTGTATGTGTGTGTGTGCTTATGTAAAAATGTGTGAACATTACCAAGTGCCACGCTGTTTGTTTTTGAGCACACTCTTGTCTCTTTGTGTGGTAAAAGTGCACGCACCACGAACCAGACATGATAAGATGGCAGTTTAGTTCCTGAAACCTGGCACTTGAGGGCACAAATTCATAGTTTGTCTGCTTTGCCATCTCCGTGCAAACTCCTCTCCTCCTCCTCCTCTGTAATCCGCTGTCTGCGTAGCAACACTCAAACACACGGCAACACATCAGCAACACAGTGATACACAGAAAATGAACATTGACATGGTACAAAATGAGCGAACAGCAACCCCTTGCCAACCTTGTGAAACTTTGTTATCATTGGCGCATACATTTTGACACGGCTGTGATTGGTCACTGCGGGTCCACACCCCTGTGTACACACAAACTCACACTCACACTTATAAACACGTTCAAACACACTGTTTGCTTTGCTTGCCCTACGTTGAGCTGTCTGGCTGGCATCATCTCCAACTGCAGAGCCAAAGGGTCGAAGGTGACCACTGCTTGGCAGAGCAAGCTCCATGTCCTTCCGCTCTTCTCTGAGTGTGTCTGTGTGTTGTCAACGTGACAGCATGACCTCTTTGATCAAGTTTGCTCTCCCGGAGTTTTCCTCCATGTATATACAGTATAATATACACAGCCTTTACATGCAGCCCTGTTTTTGCTCTCCTCCTGTGTTTGCCAACAGCTCCTTTCCTCCTCTCCTGCTAGCATTTCTACTCCTCTTTTCTTTTGATTCCCCCCAACTACCTCCCACAGCGTTCATAGTTTCTGAATCTCACCCTCCCTCTGTCCTCTTGGCACAGATTGACAGGATAGAGTCTCTTTGATTGTTCATACTTCCCATTGAGACTCATATTGTGGCAGAACTGAGCCCACTGAATGGTGCACTGTATGAATGCAACCAAGCAGGGGGCAGTGTCCAATATTTACTTGATGTAAAAGTTAATGTTATTTTTATGTGTTTATATTTATTGAAGTGATACACTTGCATTTTTTCCCGATATATGACTTAGATCACCTAGATGTTATTATAGAGAGAACTTTTTTTCAGTAGAAAATTATTTTTATTATGAGTTTTATGTATTCCCAAAAGAACAATAATGATTTTCAGATGCATTCAAATGGATGTATTCTGTCGTTTCTTTCATCATTCCATTTCTCAGGAGCAAACAACTTAAGAGTTTCTCTGTAATTGGGTCTCTTGCTTTCCAGTGCAGCGTATTCACCCAGCAGACTTATTGACGTATTGTTATGTTCATAAAGTGGCACATTTGCTCTGAATTTTCATTGAAGTGTTCCCCGGGAGAAAAAGACTTGGCTGCTGGAAGAATGTTTGTTATCACTGTTATCTCAGTGGTGCTTTTGGAGGAGTTGGCAACCTTGCTCAGTATCACTTTGTCGATTTGTGTGCATGTGTATGTGTGTGTGTGTGTGTTGAGGATGTTTTCTCACTCTTATCAAAGTGTCCTTGGCTGCACAAGTGCACCAACGTTCTATCTGTGTAAATCACCTTCTTTTATGTATCTCGTAACGAACTGGAAAGAGTTTCAGACATAAAAGTGAGGGAAAGAAAAAAAAACAATAATACTTAAGACATATGCTGGTAAACAGGTAAGGATGTGTTGGCAGAAAGCGAGTGGTCTGTGTTGTTTAAAAGGGTTTGACTGATGCGACTTAACCACGTAGGTGAATACACATAAAGATAAAATGTTCAATCTAGTATAGAAAGAGAAAGGAATAAAGGGAAGGACAGCCAGTGCTACATGGGGGAGAGACTTACCTTAAAGCACCCTTCTGCTGGCCAGACAGGAAGTGTGTGTAACACCCTCAGCACAAAGACCCACAGTGTGTATCTAGGGCAGCAGGAAAAGGGACCGGGGGAGGAGAAATCCAAGTCTCAACACATGGCCTTCCCTTGCTCTTCAGTTCCATACTCAGCTTAGTACTGTACTTTCTCTGCAACATTTCCAGCTTTCCTTTTGCAAAGCTGAAAACTGTGAGGTGCTTCTCCAGCTCATCCTTCCTTTTCCAGACCACCTTTTAATTTCTTCCTGATTTTGTTTTGCAAAGTTTTATGATTCTTGTACTGTTTCCTTCAGCTGCAAACTTGCATTCTGTCACAGTTTCATTTAGTTATTATTTTTTTTTCATTTTCAAATCATGTTCTTTTCCCTGCAAATCTATATTCCCTTGGCTCGCATATCTGTGTCTCTGTATTTGCCTCTCTCCGTCTCTGTCTGTCTCTGTCTCTTTGTTGAGCAGTGCTCAGCTCCTGATGTTGCAGAGTGTAAGGCATTTTGATTTGAAACACTTTCTTTGAACATGATAGTACGCGTGCTATGTAAGGGTCTTGCTATCTAAGGGCAAAATGCAGAAGGGATAAGCTCCTACTCACATCTCAATAATATTCACGGCTCCATATTTCTCTTTGATTTTATTCACATCACATCTCTCTCTCCCTTTTCATCTCTTTGTCTCCATTTTCTCCATTCCTGGCCTGCTTCTCTGCAGTCTAGAGAGTGAAGTCTGAGCTAACTGAGACGCCTGGCCCAAGGCCTTGTTGCTTTATTTGCATTTCACCATGGTCTACGTGTGCCAGGAAAATGCCACCTGGTGGCGATAACAAACTACTGCAGCCATTTATTCAGTGTGTGTGTGTGCGTGTGTGTGTGTGTGTGATTTAGATGTTTGTGCCTTGTGAAAGCCACGTAGGTAGTGAGAATAGTGAGAATAAGTGTACCGCCTCTTCCTCCCTCCTTCTCCCTCCCACATGTTCCCCTTCTTTTTCCCTTTCCGGCCTTTGTGCAGCTGTATTTATTTGGGCTGGACCAGGGCATTGCAGAGACACTGGTCCTTAACACGTTTGGGCCCCCGCCCGGTTGACTCCTTTAAGCTGAGTAGAGATGAAGGTTGACAGGGTAATAATGCTGGTGTCAACACCACTTACAGGACAGTTATATCAGTATCAGCTCGGCAGGGGGACGTTCACACTCTGTTAGGCTGGGTCGTGAACCGTGCTGGGGGCCCCCAGCCTCAGCCACACATACACTCACACATGCATCTCTCTTGAGCTGCTGTTAATGAATCGGCTTAAATGTACATAATACAAAGTCTTCATGCTGATATAAAGATAACACAACTTCACGCGTAGCTGAACACATTAATTCAGTGTCGCTACACTTTTTCCACATTATTTTTAATACGTTCACAGAGTACACTTGTGCAAGTGTGTGCTTGCTTGTGTATGTGTGTTAGGCTCTGTGTCTTCTTGTGTCAGCTTTAGTAGGATTCTTGCTCCTTGAGCCCTAGCGCTCCTTCAGGACTTGTCTGTCCAAAGGCAAGTCTCGTCAGCATGAATCTCCAAAGCACAGAATCTAATTTACACTCGACTGTCCATATTAATTATGAATCAGAGTGCTGTCGGAGGCTTCTGTGACCGCATTGCATAGCAATGATCACTGTAACCAAATGGGATACTTAGAAGCATTCCTGCCTCACAAAACCTCCTATTGCCTTGATTACTAAATGAAGCTATAAACATGTAGAATGTGCTGAGAGCTCTTGTTGTGTCTTGCAGAGAGTTCATGAAGGATTCAGATTTGATCTAACAACTCCAAAGTACAAAAACTTGGTGTGATAAAATCAAAGCATGTTGGAGTGTTTTGTAAATTATCATTGACCTTTGTTGTACTGCCGACAGTATAACAGCACGTTACCTGTTTCGTCACAAGAACTGTGCTAAGTTTAAAAAGCGAGACATACTTTAACTGAGATTCTAATGTTGCTTCACAAAGTAAAGAGCTTATACTCAGTCTTGATCTGATGTGACTACAGCCCAATTGGTTTATCACTTATATAAATGGCATTCTTGGTGCTATGCTGGCTGACAAGACGGATATCAGTAGTATTCAGCATAGACTTGTGCTCTTGCATTCTACACACAGACAGCTCTGAAGTTTCCTTCAATTTTTTAATTGTCATGCACCTTAGAGGGTCAGATCTCCAAATCTTTAACCGTTTTTCTCTGAGCAACATCGTTGTTATAATTGTCAGTGGTTCTCGTTTACACTGATCTTCATCCCTTCATCCCAAATCATGATTCCACTCGCTAGCTGATATTAGCTTTGTCCTTACAAACATTATATATCTTGTCTTCATACTGTCTGGAATGAAGTACTGTAAAAGTCACCCCTGCTGTATTTATTTACATTTTCCATACTGTTGCTCTTTCCAAGTTGGGGTTGTATTTTGTTGTCTGCCTTTGGATATACTTCTGTTTCTTTAGCATTAAACAAGGAAAACCACACTTGTGAAAGGTACAAATACAAAGATATAAATGGTTTCATCATTTAGCTCTCTGTAAACATTTACACAAGTTCAGACAGGCAGTAATAAAAAAAAAAAAGGGTTACTGTTTGTGTGTTAAAATAAACACCAGACTGTGGCAAACATATTCTCACATCTGCATAGTAAATACAGTATTATAAAGACCTCTGGGGGGAGAAAAATCCCCTGTGTTTTGTTATTTTTCACTTTATCTGCATTCTTCTCCTTTATTTTTTTTTCGGGGGGGGGATATCAGTGACTTAGAGTAATCTGACACGCTTCCCATGGCAAGATTAACAGAATGCATTGTTTCACAGGCTCTGATTTAAGGAAGCATGCCACGACGTGTGTGTAGATGCTAAGTCTATGACTCATTTTCAGCTTAATACAATAAACTTGTAGAGCAGGGCAATATGAGTTAAAAGTCTTAAAACTTTGATTAAGCATTTAGGCTTTCTTTAATGCCACAAGTGAATGACTTTACACCTTTAAAGGAAACTAACTAACTATTCACGTTTAACCCTTTAAATAAAGATTTAACTACTTATATTTCTTATTTAACAGCACACATTGTTAAAGTGTGTGTTGGCTTTTTCTCTTACAGTCAGAATTTCCTAAAGTTATCGGCCTAAGGATTAGCATAACATATATTGTGGCAGTCTGGGAATAATCTGGCAAGTTAATAAAGTCAATGTTTTGGTAAAAAACATGTCTCTGGAAACCCAGTGATGGAGAAACATTGCAGTGCACAATGAATTGCACTGATGGAGAGAAAAGGTGATGGTAGGATGAGGATAAGTGGGGGAATGAAGAGGGGGGAGAAGGACAGAGGAGAATAAATAAGGAGTGGGGTATGTGTGGGCATCCAGCCAGCCAAATACCCTCCCAACCTCCGCTTTGACTATCACCCACTCCACTCATTGCCTGCGACTTCATGCATCCTCTCCAGACCCACAACCCGCTCCCTTTCCCTCTCTCACTTTTCTTTCGCTTCTCTTCCCATCCTCCATACCCCCAAGCCTTGTAATCCCTCCTCTCTGCTCCTCCCACTGCTCTTCCCCCTCGCTCCTCTTTCCTCCTCCACTCCCCCACCCCACCCCTCCCTGCTTGCTCCTTCTCTCTTTCTTTCCATCCCTCCCCTCGTCTCTCAGCATCCCTCTCTCCTGGGTCTTCTTGCCATGGTGCGGTGCTGTTGGCAGAGCGTGGGCGCAGGCGGCACACAGACGGGAGCACAGATGGGCAGCAAGCTGCGCAGGGCGGCCAGGCACACCTGCTCCACACACTCGCGCGCACGCACACACACACAGAGCCCTACTCTCCCAACCCGCCTCACAGCCTGCCTGGCACAGTGGCACGGTGATACAGGGACACAAACACAAATACACACAGACACACATGTATACATATATAGATACATACATTTACTGTGCATTCACATAAGCAGTTGTGCATGTGCAGATTTGTAATACATTTTGTATATGCCAGACAAACAGTGAGCATATATAACAGCTAATTATACCATAGATTTGTCAGTTTCCGCTGACATTTTCATTCTCTTTTGACTCTTAACGATTCAAAGTTTGACTTCTAAGCAACTTATAAGATTTTCCTCTAACAGAGTAAAGATTTGTAAAGGTCACATTCACACTTTGGTTTCAGCACATGGGGATCTGGTTAAGACTTTTAGGACAAAAGCATTTTTGCACACATACAGAGATGTATACACTAAATAGCAGGAGTGATGAAGACTTATTAACAGAGAAACAGAAATGTTCCCTCATATGACACAGACTTAAATTAAAAAATGAAACAGAAATATATATATTAAAATAAAAAGGGTAAAAAAAAATAATAAAATAACATCCAATAAAAGAGCTGAGTGAACATCTGTGTGGGATAGCCAGGGGGATTAGGAGGGTTTGGAACATTTTAAGCGCATTAAGGATTAAAAAAAGGTCAGAATGTTTAGCAACATACCGATAAACCTCTTAAGCGAAACCCAATTGGGAGGCTGTACCGCGTTATCCTGTGTTTTGGGGAGGAGAGGAGAGCAGAGGGGGAGGAGGAGACGGAGGGGGAGTGGTGGAGTTGACATTTGTTCCAACAAGGAGGGGAATCTCAACACATACTGGTAGTTACACACATGCATGCTCACACATATGGACACATGCTGGTTTGATGTGGCTACAGAGTACATTAGCTCACTTGTTGGTTTTCATGTTGATGTTGGCAGTGTGCGCGGTTGTACCGCACACACTCACAAATGACAAGCACTGTTTATGAATCTGTCAAACAGCGACGTGCCACTGCACAGCCCACTTGTTACTACTTATATTTTTGATCAGCGATGACCAACAACAAGATGTATTTTGTTGTTAGGAGACAATATGAAGGGTTGCAGTCTCTCACTGTTTTATGTCTATGTATATAAATTAAAAAGGAAAAATATAGAAATTGTAATATGGATCAGGTAGTATCTATTAATTTGTTCCAAGCGAAATAATCATCTTGAGCAACGTTTCAGATTTTCCTCAAATCACAGAGGTCTTGTTAGTTTATCTGTCCAAAGGACCGATGAGCTTATGCCATAGCAAGGCATCCGGCCACAATCTACAGTCGCTACTCCTCCGACAGTGTTGGTCAGAATTGAATCAAGTATACACACAGTGATCACTTAATAGGTCGTCACCTATTATGTGCTTGAGGTTAAGGTCACATAGTTCATTTCATGGACAATAAATTGTGACGGATCGAGCCTTTGGTTTTTATCTTTAGTTTAATTGCTTTTACAATCATTGGAGCCTCAGTTTTTACACCTGTAAACATACAATTTGAGCACTTTCAGTTTTGTCTGTTACTGCAGGACCCAGAGTTCCTTCAGGTGATGAAATTTGCAGTGGCTCATTGTAGTGGAGTTAGTCCCCACTTGAATACACACAGACTGACATCTTTGTCTTAGCTTTAGCGTCTTCCAGTGACCAAAACAGTTGAAAAAGCCACTGAGCTAAAACCTTTATCCACATCTGTGGAACAGATGTTGGATTGATTAGTTGTTTGCTGGGGAGGCTTCTTTAATAGATCCATTTCTGACCTTGGAGATTAACAGTGCAGGAGGTAATATTGGGGAAAGAGTGATTAGTGAAGAAACTTTAATAGCTTGAGAATGATTAGGATATCATATGTTTTGTTTAAAAATGAGGAGAAGGAGAATCCTCCTCTTCACCTCATGAAATTTAGGAGGAAAGCCACAGGAATTAGTGCTGGGTGTCAGAGAGATGGTAAGAAGGATTGCAACTGAGAGAGCACTGCCACAGTGAGATGCGTGGTGCTGTATGTCAACGCTGTGATGAGTTGGGTTCTGTGGATTGTAGTGGGGTTGTAAGATTTGCCCTGGAGCCACACAGAGAAAGTCTGCCATAAAGGACCAGTACAGAGAGAAAGCAGATGCTCAACAAAAACTCACTACACTCTTTATTATTTTAAATGATCATACACTAGACATTAAAAATGTAAACACGTACATGTAATTAGCACTCATTTACGTTTAGCGTACATCTAGAACAGCATTTAGTTGTGCAAAGCGAAGATTGTTGATAACCGGCTCTCATTTTTAGGGACTTACGACATCCCAATTTACTCTTTACTTCCAGGATGTTGCGTGCTATTTTCACAAAAGTGAAACCAAGAAAAAAAATTGAGTGCAAAGCCAGTGTTTAGCTAAGTTTCAGTTAATCACTGTGATACTGATTTACCTAAATGGTTACATCAACATTGATGCATGGGCTGAATCACATGAAGTCAGTCACGAATAACTGTATATATTTGTAGTCATTCAGCTTTAATTGCCAAGGTATTCAAACATTGTTATCAGAGTAGGGTTTGCGTGAGCTTCTCGTGCACCATCAGGACACAATGAATGCACTGTTTTTCTTTGTATGTAGTCTTTTTAATTCACTGGGTTCAAGCGGCCGCAGAGTAGGCTGAAAGGTTTGAAGTCAGATATGGGTTGCTGGTGGAGGAGGCAGAGGGGCATCTGAGGGAGGGAGTGGCTGCAGGACTCTGATTGGGGTTGCTGAAGGGAGGGCTTTAGGGGGCTGCGGTGAGAAGATAAGGGGCTGGATGCGTGGTTGGAGGGTGGTGAGTGTGGAGTGGGGGGTTGTGGCTGCTGTCGTAGGCTGCAGCTTGCACAGCAGTGATAACCAGCCACCAGACCTCTGTCTTACCTCCCTCTCACCCTGTCCTCGTCGCTCGTCTGTACAGCTTTATGATGCACTGTTGAACTCAACAGTGGCACCTATTTCCAATGAGTGATGTTGCGATGTGTTGTAAGCACAGTCTTAGTAGGCTAAAGAGCCTGAGCTCAGAGCAATAGGGCCACAGCTGTTGATAGCTTCAGTATCTATGTAGGTTATCATATGCTGCGGTTTACAGAAAAGCTTTACCGGAGCTGAATAAACTCTCTAGGCGGGAACAATAGTATTATCAAAAGTTTGCTGTTTAGAATAAAAAAGAATAAATAAATAAGATGAAAAATCAGAGTGGGCGTCTCGGTATCAATCTGTCTCATATACTGTGAGAGGTGGTGTGGTTCGGGCAGTCAAAACCTCAGGGTGATGTTGAGAACAGCTATCAGTTTTCCTGTTGCTACTCATATGTGCCTGTCAGCTCTTATCTATACCATGAGCCTTAGCTTTCACACCTTGACAAGAGCACAACATGTTCAGGTCATGACAGGCCAACAATAGGCAATTTAAGACAGAAGGGCAGAGTTTCCAAGTGCAGGGTCTTTCCAGAATGTGATATGTCCATACTGAAAATCAGTTGTTCTTCATTACCCAATAAGATTTGCAGTATATAATTCTAAACCAGAAGATGGTATTATCATTGTTAAGCCAAGTTAAGCTTCTCGCTGTCACTTTGGTATTGTAGGATGGTCTGAACTTGTTATATGTGTTTAAAAAAAAACACAGATTCTAATTTCTGCTATTTATGCAGCAATTATTTGTAACATCTGTCAGGTAGCAGGAGCAGACTGGCAACAGAATAAACCTTCAATTAGTAACTTTGTTAATAGCCTAAACAAACAGAACTGAGCATCAGGTGCCACACTTGTAACTGTAAATAATCAACTGTGGAAGCAGATACAAACACAGAACTCCCGTGACAGTAGACATGCAGAATCACACAAAACATGATAATAAGTTGTACGCGCTAATATGATTTCTTGAAGCAAATCCACCAAAGGAAATGTTCGTGTAGGAAAGAGGCTTCGGAAATGTTACAGTTTTTCGAAATTTATGCCTCACACGTGAATTTGTGCAGCTTGGTGGTGGCAGCCATGCTTTACGTATTAGATTGTGAGATATCTGTAAAGCATATTGTTCATACAGTAACGGTCCATTGCATCTAAGCGGTGTATGCATAGTGTGAGAAATAGTGTTTACATTAATGTGGAGCCCTCCAGTGAAATACTACACGACGGTTAAAAAGTCCATTGAAGTGAGGCTGTTTTCTCAACAGCTTTCATTGGCCACCATATATGTTTACTCTGCGTGTGTACCTCAGTGTTTGTGCACGTGTGTGTACGTGTGTGTGTGTGTGTGTCTGAATGTGTCTGTGTGCATGCGTGGCGGGGGCGCAGCCTCGTATGTTTGGAGTGAGTGCCGTCAGTTAGCTGGAATGTGGCACTACCGCCAATGCTAAGATGGCTGCCAAGCTCTAAGATGGCTGCCAGGATTACACCCAGCCAGTGAGAGACACAGAAGAGCGAGACATTCTGCATGAGAAGAGAGGGGAAAAAGAAGCTCTCTTTCATTTCTGTGCTCTTTCTTTCTTTCTTTCTTTCTTTCATTCTCGCTCTTGTCTGTCTCGCCCCTCTCTCTGTGGATAAGCACTGCTTCGTAGGCAGCGAGACAGGTCTGTTATTGTTTCTGCTCAGTAATCTGTGGCTTAGTGTGGCTGCAAGGCAAGTGCTGCTGGCAGGAGTCTGTGTGCTCTGTTATCACCTACAGCCTGCAGATAAACACCTCCTTTAGCTAGCTTACTAGCTAGCAAAAGCCTAGCTAGGCCTGAATGGACGGCCAATGGCATTAGTATCCCACACCACACCGGTCCAGGAAGTGAACTTGGTCTCAGCCACCATCTCATCCACTCAAAAGACGCACGTTTTTTCTTTGTGCCTTCCACTTTTACTCCAACCATCATGTGAATGGAGCCTCAGTAGACCAGTCACAACAGGTGTGCAGGCACACCTGTTGTGTTTGTGTTTAATGCTGCTTTCTTTGTTATTACTTTATTTTTCTAGGGAAGCGCATTGCCTCAATTTTAACATACTCCACTCAAATCCCTCTGGACTAGCAGACTGGCCTGGTCAATGTTATCTCTCAGTCTGCATGTGTGTATTTATGTGTTTGTTCATGTAAGGATTACAAGATGTATTAAAGTATGAAGCAAAAATTACAGGAAGAAACAGATTGAGAGTGAGTGTTATGTGTGGTTATGTGTGTAAGGTGTTCTGTTTACGCAGACTAAATCCCTACCAGCAAGAAAGTATTAAATAGGATTAGGGAGAAGGATATGATTGCGTGGTTAGATACTAAATGGCATAGCAGCACAGTGTAAATCATCGCACCTTAAGTCTGGAGGGACAGAGGGAAACAGGAGAGAACATTCTTAGATACAACACTGTCACACAAAAATGTGAGAATTCACACGCACATACATTCACAAGATGTATACCATACCGCAGCACATACTGTAAGTCCCTCTTTTTCCCTCTCACACCTCAAATATCACATTCTTGGCAGCATGAACACACAGCTATGATTCATTGAGATGTTGCACACTTACCAGTATGTTTTTTATTAGTTTCTTAAGCATGCAAATCAGATAATAACCGTTAGTCTTTCTCCATCCTCCCTGTATTTGTTTTCTTGTAGAATCTGGACAATCAGACAGCTCCAGCCAACAAGGGGACACAGACATCAAGCCACCACCCAATGGTACGTTTATGCACAAGCACACACTGATGTCCAACCCCTCTTAAATTAGCATCCACAAACTAATTTCATCGTGCTTATCAAGGTTCATCCACACAAATTAGTTTTGTTTAAAACCGAACACCCAAAAATGCATAGGACATGACCATTCACATACACTGGATGAGTAGCATGATAAAAGGCAGAATTCAGCTTCACAACAGCTGCTGAATGATTTTAGATGAATTCACCCTCTACACTGGTACTCAAGGATGATCAGGCATCAAACACAGGTGTGTTGAATCCGTGACATCACAGGTTTCCAAAATCAATGTCCAGACTAAAACACACAATCGTAACAATGTGAACATTTCATCAGTCTTAACATATATAATATATATAGAAGTACTGAGCCACCTACACATTACACCTACAGGAGCAACTTCAGCCATGGAAACCCATGCCATGAAGCTCCCAGCACTCCATTTTAGGGCTGACGTTAATGTCAGAGGAGGTCTGGAGCTCTGCAGTTATTGACTCAGCAGAACATTGGTGACTTTCATGCACTATGTGCCTTAGCACTCGGGGATCCTGCTGTCGAACTTTATTTGGTCTGTCATTTTGTGGCTGAGCTTCTGTGGTTCCTAAACGCATCCATTTGGCACTAATACTACTGACAGGTGACGGCAGAGTTTCACAAACTGACCGGTTGCAACGGTAACATCCTATAACGGTACCAGGATTAAATTCAGTGAGCTCCTTAGGATTACCCATTCTTTCATGAATTCTTTCATTGCATGGCTATGTGCTTTATTTTAAACATCTGAGACATTGGGAATGAAAATGCCCGAATTCATAGATAAAACAGTGTGGGCCCATACTTTAGTCCATGCAGTGTATTTGAATTCGAGATCCACACAAACTCCCTTAGATGTTGCTCAGCAAACAGAGTTAGAGATGGAATTACATGATTTTCTTTGTGTGTTTTTTTGTGTGTTTTTGTGTATATTTCTTTCCCAAAGCTTTTGTGTGTATTTGTAAAAGCTTAATTATTTCCTCGTCTGTACAGGGCACCTGAGTTTCCAGGACTGTTTCGTCACCTCAGGAGTGTGGAATGTGGCAGAGTTGGTCAGAGTGTCACAGAGTAAGCAGACAAACCAGATCACAACACAGACAGACATTATGCCTGCGCACAAGTAATTACAATACACCATTGCATTTGTTTCCTCACTGAAAAAAAAACCTACTACAACAATACAGCATAGCATTTTGAGGATTTTTTATGTTGAAGTAGGACAGTGCAATTCAGTATGTTTTGACACAATCCAATTTTTCAGTAGTATGCATATCCTCTTATTTCATACTGGCATATTTCTCACTTCCCCTTTCTTTTCTGCCCACATTTCCTTTATTTTTCTCCTCATCAGCTCCCGTAGCCACAGCGTCGGGTCCTAACTTCTCACTGGCTGACCTGGACAGCAGCCCCAGTTACTACAACATTAACCAGGTGGCTCTGGGGCGGCGCTCTCTCACCTCCCCTCCTTCTACCAGGTAAATACTCCCCACAGACATGACTAGTGGAGGGTGTGCAGACGTGCAGTATACGTTGCACAGGAAACATCATGCAGAGGTACAGCTGTCTACCATAAGTAGAGCGTCTAGTGGGTGAAACCACCATGTGGCTTTAGCAGTTCTGCCTTGGTTAGTGATGCCAAGGGCAAACTTGAAGGAAGTGTGAAATCACAGTACTGTAATATTTGCCAACCGTATATTGCTTGTTATCACAAAGATGGCTACAGTACACCATCTCATTGAAGTTTCTTGTTACGAACGAGTCCAGTCCCAGTCTTGGAACCTCTTTATATATGTGTATGTCTCTCAGCTAGCCGCTCTTGTCTTTATGAATGTGTGATGTCTCTTTCTGCTTTTTACTCTTTGGGTCTTTCTTAACCTTTTATTTCTATCTTCTTACCTCTGTCATCTGCTGTCACTGTAGGTCTGAGGTGGAGTTGTACGCAAACCTTCCAAGGAGGTAGTTATAAACCTGAGCTTCATCTAAAAAATATAAGATACAAATTAACAAGACATATGCACAGGAAAGCACGCACAAACACTTACAGAAAGTCGTGTGTGACTGTCTCTACTTTCTGACTTTGCCTTCTCTTTCTTCCTTTTCCATTCATAGTTTTGACATTCGTTGTGCTTTGTCTGCTCCAAGACTTTGTGGCTTTGTTTCCCCTAAAATGCAAAACAAAAAGTCTGTTTATACAAAAATGTTTAAGTTCTTCCTTCTGCTAGGTGTTGTATCCTTGATCTATACATGCCTTTCCATGATATGTTAAAAAAAATATTTACATACCTGCTCTCCCTCTCTCCATTTGTCCCTTCCACTTTTACTCCAACCACCAAATATCCTCTCATGTCTGCAGCTCCACTAAGCGGAAGTCCTTAGATGATAGCGAGCTGGAGAGCCCCACAGATGATGTTTTCTACCCTGGGCGTTCGCCTGCTGCCAGCTCCTCCCAGTCCAGTGCGTGGCCTAATGACATGGATTCAGGTACCCTCCTACCCCACCCACACCTATCCCCTGCTACAGAAGCATCATGAAGCTTTTGCACCTTCTGCCTGATTTCCACCCCACCAAGTCCAAACTGATCCCTCAATTTGACTGTGTTACTTCTCCCACCGCAATCTGCTGCTTTCACTTTGGTGATGCACCCAGCCCTGGAGACCACTCATAAACTTCCACTCATCTGTCTTAAGGCTCTGTGGCACAGTCTGACCACTCTACTTATAGAAACACCCAGTAGTCAATTTACCCAAGCTTATTTAATATAATATTGAAAAAAATGGCTGTGTTTGACTAGGGTCAGTATGTCTGTCTGTGAAACAAAACAAAGCCAGAACACTTATTTAAAGGTTTGGTGTCAAACCATGTATTCAACCATGTGAATATAAAATATGTAACGTTGAAACCGAAAATGTTTAAAGTCAAATTTGTCTCGCATATGACAGAAATGCAAATACATGTCAAAATAAAGGTGAGATGAATAATCACAATTACAATAATACATTATGCACCAAATAGTTTTAGATTAGTGTCTTAATTGTTTTGGTAGTAATACTTGTGTCATTTAGCTCCGGACATTATGCTCTTTATTCTACATGCTCAGTACCTGAACCCCTTTCTTGGTCACTTTGCTTTGAGCATTCATATGTTCTCACCCTCACCTTAACACCACTGTCCTGCATACAGTTTACCTGATGTGTTGTCAATTTTCAGTGATTCACTACCTCCATCATGCACAAATGCTCACACTTAACTCTATCTATCTATCTATCTATCTATCTATCTATTTTCTTCTCTTTTTTTCTCTTACTCTTCCCCTATCTCATTGTTAACAATACCCTTCTTCACTTTCAGTGCAGCACCATTTGGCGAGTGTGCAG
>VURO01050945.1:37382-54909 GCA_015108175.1 Pelvicachromis taeniatus | reverse complement strand
TGTGTGTGTGGTTGGCTGACTGGCTGACTGACTAATGTCTCTGGGAGGTGTTTTGTGGTCGGTTGGGAGCAGAGGGGAGATTCTCTCTCAAGCTTCAAACTACTGGGCAGAACCGCACAGCAAGGATACGCTGCTGATTGATTACACATCACTGACAAGCAATAAAACAAAAGTGGAAAAACCCTGTGTGTGTGTCCATGTGTGAGTGCGACTCTGTCATACCCGAGCAGTTTGTGTGTGTGTGGGTGAGAGAGAGAAATGAGGAGGGAGCAGAAGGCAGAAAATACTGTAACACGCTAGCGTTTATGTGGCTGTGAAACTGTGTGTGTGCATGTGTTGTGATGCCAGGCTTACCAGAGGTACAGAGAAATCTAGTGGGCTGATTTATAAAAATGAATGGGACCAGATGTTGCTCAATAGCCAGGGATAATGCCAGTCATTTGTAAGCAGAAACAGCTTCAGTCAGTCAACCACAAGAGAGTGTCACAGCTATTTTCTGCGTTAGGACAATAATGGGCCTAAACGACGACTTGGACATTGATGCCAGCTGTCTTAGTGCTTAGTTAAAATATATGCATGTTCATGGTAGTATAGGTGTCATAGGTGTGCGTGTTCATGTACTTCATGCATAGAAATACAACAGGATGACCTTAAGCTCACTGCATTTTTTCCCACTTTCGGTCTCTCTTCTTTTTATGTGTCTCTTCCTCCTCCCCTTTCCATTCCTGTCTCCTATCTCCTTTTCTTCTCAGGGAGTCCCCGTGCCTCAGCCTCAGCCCTGCACTTCCCTTCCTCCTCTATCATCCAGCAGTCCAGCCCGTACTTCACCCACCCCACCATACGCTACCATCACCACCAGGACCCACTTAAGGAGTTTGTGCAGTTTGTCTGCACCGACGGCACAGGCCAGCCCAGCGCACAGGTAAGTTTTCTATGGATCCTGCAAAAGGAGGAGCGGTAACTGAAGGATGGTGTGCTACATTAGTTTGGAAAACAAACTACTATGAAGCGTTACCAAAATTGGTGTATTTATTAATGGAAGTTACTGAAGAGGATGTAGTGCAAACAAGTAAACACACAGAAGGTGCAGTAAGCCAAAACCTGCATACAGACCAATTTTTATGAAGTGAAACGGCTCCACCAGGGATGGTCGCAGGGCAAATACATCAACAGGAGGAGGGGGCCAGATGTGCTTAATCAGAAAAAAACTCAGCTGGAGAGGAATTACGGGGGAAGATGCCAAAGCACATTTTCATCACAGGCTCAATATAATATAATGCTATGCCTTCTCCCAGAATTGGAAGATCATGCCCATCGTTCAGATAGAGGGGGGGGAGAAACTGTCAGGAACAGAAGCCTTTGTAGTGTGGCCGGTCATATAGTAGGTATGCGCTGGGTTAAACGTTTACTCTAGAGAAGCAAGGCTGAAAACTTTGGCGAGACCAGATTTGTAGACAGATCAAGATTAATTCTGTTTGGAGAGTATCCTTGGAAGAAATCAGAAGTAGATATTTAAACACTACATCTGTGCTCCAGTAGTGATTTATTGACTGTCATCCTTTGTGACATTCCTTTACTCTCCAAAACTCCCTCTCTCTCTAGAGGTACATGCCTCATCACAGTATGCCATGATAATTTTCTTGGCATAATATGTGGCGTTGAGACCGAGTAATATATACCAACGAGCCACAATATGTAAACCAGTGGTAGACGAACTGAATATTATTTATTATTTGATTACAATGGGCCCGGTATATAAAGGTTGGGATATATGTGACCTTCAGAGCTAGACCATGGAAGAAGATGGCCAGAAGTGTTTCAGTTTCTTGACAATGCACAACAGGAATAAGGCAAGCTGGTGGAGGCAATGTGGTGGTCTGCTGGGACATCTTGGATCCTGGTTTTTGTGTGGGTGACATCTATGCATATTGTTCAGAAATGGTTTGACAAATAGTTGAGTATGCTGACTTCACCTCCAAACTCCTCAGATCTGAATTCAGTCCACGTGGGATGTAAAAAAAAAACTAGTTAGATGCATGTAAGTTAGAAAGTGGAGGCTCCACTTTTTAACTTACAGGACTTGAAGCTTTCAGCTCCCTCATTACACAGAACAGTTTCTGAGGTCTAGATCTGGATTTGCTATTTTGCTGGCACGAGTGGGACCTAGATGGTACTAGGCCTGTGGTTTTAATGTTGTGGCAGATAGTAAATAGATAATAATAGATAACTGAATAAGTTAAAAAAAAAAAGAAGAAGTCACATTGCAGAAGGATTTAAAAGATGATTACTGAAACACACCAAGCTGTGGGAGCTAGTGTGCAGCTATAGATGGAGAGGAAACTTATTGCAGAAGCTGAAAGGGGGATTTCTGGGACACAGCTGAGCCTTTTTAAAGTGCCGTGGGTCTAATTAGGTGAAACCTTAGTAAAGGGTGATACTCAGATGAGCTCCCCAATAACAATCCTATACTCACTGTGCTGAAAGCTACAGATACAATCAGCAAAACACTGCATACTTTCAGAGGTATTTCTGAACTATTATGACAGACATTGAATAAAGTAGTACTGTAAACCTCTACTGCAAACTTGGCCTTTTATATTAACTTCCTCAAACCCTTTTTCATGACCTATTATTCTTTGTTCACATTACTTTACACACTAAAGAAAAAGTAACATATTTTTTTATTGCATCTGCACTACACGATGGACAGGCACGCAAGCACCAAGACATCTTGTACACATTCCTGATTTTCTCCTTCTTTTTAAAATTCTTACATCGCGCCGCAACGAATTCCCTTAACAATCCCTCACTGTCCCTCATGGAAAACTCAGTTTTTCTTCTCCCCTTGTGTGTGAAAATGTTCATCACTTTTCCACATCTTATTTATTTTGCTACTTTTGACCAGACTGCAATATTTTTTTGGTTTTGTCTAAAAGCTGTGTGAGTCTCCCTCGACCCCGTGTGCAAGTATGGATGTGTTCAGTCTATCTGTGTGGATTCTGTATGGTTTCGTCTGTATTTGAGTCTCCAGTATTTAAATGGGGCTCTGTCTGTGTGACTTTGTGTTGTACGTGTGTGTCTGGCTTCCTATATACTGTATATTCTCGGGGTGTGTCCTGCTCACCCTGTCTGTATGGTCCATCTGCAGCCTAATGGAGGTGGCCAGAGCAAAATGCCGGGCTCCTTCCTGCTGCCCCCGCCACCCCCGGTGGCTCGCCCTGTGCCCCTCCCCATGCCCGACTCTAAAACCATCAGCACGCCGACTGACGGCGGACTCAGCTCACCCGCATCTCCGTGTAAGTCACTCCCCACTCCCACTCCTCCCCACAAACCACTATTAATGCCCCATATTCCCCACAGACTTTTTTTTTTAGAAACCAGTCCGAACCAATTTTAGGCCCTCATAGGTTTGTTAGCCCCTACCTGGCAGCAAATTTATCTTTTATGTATCCCAATACTAGATGAAGTTTTTTAGGCTAGAAAAAACGTAGCCATCATAGAAGTCCCAGTATTTATGTGCAGTGCAAGCTTCTGGTTTAACTACTGAAAATGCACAGGTTTGGGGCTCTGTCTTGGCTACTGTCATGGTTTCCACTCAAGCAGACTAGTGAGATGCAATCTACTCAAACACTCAGCAGCCCCGAGAGCTTCAGTCCTGTTTCTCCTATAATTTTATTGACTGCCAATATACTCTGCTGTACAGAACCAACCAGCAAGAACCGATTTTGACAAGGCAGAAGCCACGCCTTTGCCAAACCAGAGATCCCTTGTCAGGTTCCTTTGTATCGCTTTCTCTGTCTTCCTCTGAAATTCAGTCTCCTTTTCTCTCTTCATGTCTTTGCAAACCACCTTAACCTCCTACTTTTCCCTATCCTGAAGTCTTTTTTCTCTATTTTTCTTTCTCTGGTGTTGGGTTTCCTGCTAGCACCACAAGAGGCAGTGTAGTTTCTCTCCCTTCTTTTTGATGTGTTTTGTAGTTTGGAAGAGCAGAGCAGAGCAGGGCCCTGTGCACGTTGCCTCTGTAGCTGCAAGCCTTTGATCAATGCAGACTTTGCATGTCTGTCTGTGACAGCAGCAATACAATCTACCCCCTTCTCTCATTTCGTTTTTGCTTTCTACTTTATTTGGTATCACACCCTCCTTTCTTTGTTTCTTTTTCCTTTATTTCTTTCTTTTTTTCTTTTTAAGGGAACAAAATTAGGGCAGTTGGCGTGGACTCCAAAAAAACATCATGCCCCACTTTACCCACCCAATCCCCTTGCCACCTTCACACAAATCTCACAACAATTAAAAATTGAGAACAACAAAAAACATGAAAATCACAGTATAACAAGAACAACCCATCTCTCTAAACATGAATGATGAAATCTAATCAAACTTATCTAATTAGTGCTACCGGGGGAGTGGGAGAAAGGAGTGTCGGCAGAGAGTGGTGAGGCTTTGGTTGGTTCCACCCAGACAGGTGCAGTACGAGAGTCGGGCCATGGGAGAGGCACACCAAGAAGGGGCACTGGACGGAGCAACGGGGGCACCTTCTCCTCTTTTTGTTTGAACTTTTTCTCCTCTTCCTGTCCTATCAAGTCTTTCTCCCCTCCCCCCTTCCAGCTCTCACAGATTAACATGTCACTCTTATTTATTTATATGAAAATCTATATAAATAAATATCGTACTTTCCGTCTCTTTTCTCATCCCGGTGACTGTTATCAGTGTATTTTTTTTCTTTCCCCTCTAATTTTTATCTTAATTACAGCCATGAAACACACACACACACACATACACATGGTACACTCTCACCCTCAGTCATGCATCAGTTTCCAGCCCTGTCGCTGTCACCCCTACACATTCCCATCCCCTCAACTCACTCAAGCCATGCACAGTAAAGATTTTACTCAGCCTTCATGTTGGAGTCCAGTGAGCACAACTGCCCTAAATTTGATCCTGTGGCATTCTTTAGTGGTGTCACTGTGTAGGCAAGATGCTCCTGTGAACCTATTAAATGCAAAAGGAGCAGTGATGATGAGTACAGTTCCTCCATAGACCAACTTTTTATCAAGTCTACAGTGAATCATTGGTGGTTCTCTGTGATCACTGTGGCTTGTTATTGAGGCCAGGGGCTGCTGAGGAGCGTCTGTGGCTAACAGAAGGCTTCTCCGTGTTAGCACTAATCATTACATTATGCCCCCTTCTTAACCACAGATTAAATGGTTAGGTTGAATAACAGTGAACCTGTCCACAGCATGAACAAATCACCCATGTGACTAATACAGAATTAGTATCCCTGACCCTTTCCCACCAGTTTATTTGACAGATATACTGCAAGAGCCTAAGCAGGTTTATAGTAGTGTAGATTAAATATATAGAAAGTTGAGTGTGTATGTGTGTGTGTAAAAGCATGTACACACTTGTATCTCTCTGTTTATAGCATACTCCACGCCAGGCTCCACAGCTCCCAACCGGTTTGTCGGCATCGGAACACGGGACAACTTTCTGAATATCCCCCAGCAGACCCAGGTACCCCGCCAACCTCCCTCATTTAATTAACATCCACATATCCACCTCTCCCTCCTCCTCCTCCCCCTCCTCCCCCTCTGTTTTATGTCTTTTTCTTCCTTTTCCCTCACCACCCGCTGCAAGCCTAACGCTGCACAGTCCTGTGCACACATGCAACTTTCCATGGTTTAAATGGACAAGCATGACATTCGGGGCGAAGGCCGTGATACAGAGGCAATACTCAGACAATGGCTGTGCACCGAAAACGTGCTACGATCAGTTATTCAGCACACGACCCCAGCAGCTATAAATCTTTAAATATTTATAAATATAAATATTGTGGAAAGCCAATCATAACTTTTTCCTCAGAGAGTCTCTCCTCAGGGTCAGTAGTTTAGCTGGAGTATCGCACTGTTTTCATCGGGTTCTTCAGCTGTCACGGACATGGATTCAAGCTTAGTTTATAAGCTTTTTATAAGCTTTCAACATTTAACAGATATTGTCCATCAACAGTTTGCGAATTTGCTCAGCTACATTGTAATAAAGTGTTGCCCATGTATCAAGGCCTTTAGTTTCAGTATTGGTTTACAGTGCTGATACCACAGTAGTTTCCCCACAGTGACTGTAAGCAGTGCCAGTTAGTTTCAGCTCCAGCAGTGTTGATTTATCTCTGCAAGGCCCCACAGTGTGCATTAGTGCAGCGTGTGAGGCCAGTAGTGCACTACATTGTGGTTTTTTAGCTTTGGCTGTGCTCTGCCACTGGGCTGTAGTGTCTTGGGCCTACTCCATCACCAACACAACTTTTCTCATTAGGGGCTAACCGCACCTGCCTGCAGCCAACTCGGCTGTCCTGTCCTCCCCACACATGGAAACAATCTGCATTCCTCCTCGGCAAAGCTCTGCTTAACCCCCTCCTTCACTCCCCTGTGCATCAGCGGCCCACCCTCTCTCTCTTTCTCTCCCTCTCGCTCCTCCTGCTGCTCCCTTTACTAGTTTCAAGCTCCCCACCTGCACCACTCTCCTACAGATGTAGCTCTGGCACCGAAGGGAGATTCAAACACCATCCAAATGTGTGTTAGCGCATATGCACATACACTTCAACTCTGTGCCAAATCTCTTGCCCCTCATTTTCCCTCCGAAAAAACAACAGGGCTTTTACAACAGCTTACATCTGTTCAAAATGCTTATTATCTCCAGCAATTGCTTATCAAACATTATTGAAAAATGTCCACTTTGAACATTTCTGTCGGGTTTACAGCAAGCACAGCGAGAACCTGGGCAAATGCTCCCAGTTACTGAGCCTAGTAGGTCAGCAACAGTGTCAGCCAGAGTGAGTAACAGAGGTCTCTGCCTATCCTGCTGTTCTCTGGCATATGGCAAGGTTCAGACGATAGTCCTGCCAGCCCGCCTTGGTGCCTGCTAGCCAACTAGCCAAGACAGAAGGAGAGAGTGTCTTCCCACTGCCGTCAGAGCAATAAGTAGAGAAAAGCTGGTCTGAGGAGCTCTCTGGTGGTGAAACCTTAGCCATGCAGGTTGGGGGGGCAAACATGGAGAAAGTAAGAGGGACTGAGAGAAAGGGAGGGAAAAAAGAGAGAGGGGGTTAGTTGAAGCTCGCTGCACTCCACAGTCACGTCCTGGCTGTCTGGTTGCCCACAGCAACGAGACATGATGTCATAGGCAGTTGAACTTGGACTTGAAGGGGGGGGGGGGCGTGAGGGTGGGAGGTGGAGGGTCACTTTCCACTGCCAAGGATTACACTGAGAGAGCCAGAGTAAGTGAGAGAGGGAAAAGGAGAAAGGGGTTAGAGGAAGTTGGAGCCAGAAGCAGGAACTATCTTCAAACACCAAAGTAAGGTAGAATGGTGGAGAATAGGTGGTGGTTTAAGGGTTTTGAAACTTTCTTTGGGTTTTCTGATTTTTTTTGGGGGGGGGGTACAGTTTGCTGTTGAAGGTGCAGTGAGTCTCTGCTCTCACCGGGCCGAGGCCTGTGGAATGTCAGAGGGAGCCAGAACAGCTTGGTCTGTGCCAAAGCCTGCACTCTGCCGTCTTATCAAACTCAGAAACTGGATCCCCAGAGTAGCTGCCCTCCGTAGTTTTACAGTGTAGCTTGAGCCGACTCTGGCCCACGGAGCAGAGGTGCATTAGGACGATCGCCTTACATGTAAACTGGTTGCCCATGACAGAACAGTAATAGTCCCGTGTTTGCTTACTGAAAAGTCTTTAGGACTGACACAAAAGATGCTGCCCTAGTTCCACTTGTAACTCTGTAATAACACAACCGTTTTTAATGAGTAAAAAGGCTTGAGTCAGCCCTCTTAAAAGCAGCAAGTGGTAAGGTAGTAACTTTTTTGACACCGTATGTTACTGAGTTCAGTTAAGTACTGTACGTGTAGGAGAAAAGGGGTAGTAGGTGGCCCCCTAGTGGCCCCCTGGCTTTCCCACTCAGCGTTAGACATTCAAAACAAATCAATATCTTTTTATACCTCCTGGTTGTAAACTGTTCAGTCAGAGAGAATTTAATTATGTGAAAATGATAAAAGAGGAAAAATTATAAATAGTTTAGAAAAAATATTATTCAGTGAAGACCACTGAAAAAATATTCACAATTTCATGTTTCTCAAATGTGTTTTTGTTATATTTTTTTCCTGTCAGTTTGATTTTGTGATATGTTGTTGGAGTCCTGACCACAAGGTTTGGGAATCAATGATATAATGTTGGCTGGCACCAGTAGCACTGAGGTTTTGTTGCACATGTCCTCAACATAAACTGTTGATTGATACAAGGATTACAGCTTGTGTGTAGAAAGCTGTTCTGTCATCATAGTCCACACCACTTTATGCTCTTTCATGTCTCTGTGCATGTGTCTTGGTAGGTATTCTTCTGTGTTCTTCACTGCACACTACAAATAAAATATACTGAATTGAATTGTGGCTTTATCAAAATGTAATTGTAGCGATGGAGATTGAAAAACTAAACACATTTGTCTTCTTTCTCTTTTTTATCTTTACAGTCCTGGTTCCTCTGACAAGGCCTCTCTGAATCAACAGCTAAAATTGTGTCATGAAAATTGGAAATTTGACAAAACAAACACATCGCCGCTGAAAAAGAACAAACTGCTGACACTAAAAGGTCTTTCTCTCTCGCCAACACTATTCAAAGTACTACTATAGAACCCTGAAAAACCCCACACTGCCCCAAGAGGACTCCCAATTCAACACGATTTGAACAGGAACATTCGTCCCCTTTTGCGCAGGAGTCTTCAACAAGATTGAGTGGACAGACTCAGAATGCAAGGAGGAGGAAGAAGAAGATGAGGAACTGTCTCACACACCATGAATTGTCAGAAAGGAAACACAATATGGCAAACTGACAAATGACCAATTATACATTTGTTGTTTCTTTTCTTTTTTTTAATGATTTTTGTTTTCCATTTTGTTGTTTCCACAATGAAACTCCATGCATTGGCTGGGAGATCCAAAAAAAAGAACAAGTAGTGGTAAATGGTGAAGTCAGATGTGCAAGTTGTAAAGATTGCCACCGAAATAGCACGCCTCCATATCTGCGCATCTCTCCTCCAGGTACATGGTCCCACCTGACGCCCAGCACCCCACACAGCCTGTCCCACCTGGAGCTCAGTGCTTGTCAGGGTCGAGACTGTAACTGCAGCCTCGTAGTTGAGTGTCCCCACACCCCACTGTTTCATCTGCGCAGCCCTGAGCCTCTTTCACTTCAGATTGGCCAATCATGCTGACACATCCAGTTCAATGGTGTGACACATATGCGCTAAGTGGCTGGCCTTTGTTTACCTGTCAATGTACCAGGGTGTCCTGCTATGGGAGAAATGATGGCCATGAGGCACGAAGGCAAGAAGGTGAACACACAACAGATAGTCATAACACTAACTCTACACGTGCTCTCTCGTCCCCTTACCTATGCACTATTAATTTTTTTAAGGGATGAACAGTATTGCACACTGATGGTCAGATGAGCGATTAGAGAAGTGAGTCGAGGCTGCAGGTATGGGGGCTGTGCTAACATCAGAGTCTAGGCCCTGAAAGATACAGCACTCACATGCACACACACATGCAAGCTTGCAGGCAGCACATGCAGACCAACCTTTCCAGAAAAGTCGGTCACAAAACCACTCACAAAATCATCTTGTTTTAATCCATAGATATTGATTTTGCAATAAGGCGCACACAGCATCGGCTTCATATTATTTGCTTTAATTTTGTTTGTAGTTGTTTACTTGCGATTTTTTTTTTTCTTTTTCCAGATTTGGTTTTGGTTTTGTCTCAGCTGGATTGTTTTAACCTTCTCTTGCATGTCATAACATTTTTCTTTAGTTTGCAGTAACACATAGTATCACGCTCGAATTTCAGCAAAATGGAAACAGCAGTTTCTCAAATTTCTCATGTATGGACAGCACAGTAACGACAGCGCATCACACGCAACCCTGGCATTGCTTCACCCCGTGTCCCGTAGTCTATTCACAAGAAAACCCAGAGGATTACACACACACACACACACACACACACACAGATGCACATATAAAATAATACCACCAACAACCTGGTTTAAATTTATAAAGGGAAGCCTTTATACTGGTTCTCCAAACTGCCTTTTAATGGTTTTTCATTAATTTTAAAATTGTTATTTTTAATTTGACATATTTTTCTATGTAAATGTTCACACAGAAATCACCGTTGGTATTATTTTTTGCCATGACACAATCCAACAAAAGCCGACCTCACAAAATAACTGGACTGCCTAGCTGTTGGTTCTGTTTTTGCAGGGATAGTAAACAGGGCTGAGGGCTCGTTCTCAGCCTCTCTAGTAACATTAGCTCTATGTACTAAAACCATATATCGAGACTATAACAATATATGGAAGTGCCTCTGTATTCCCTTCATGCAATTAGTAATAAACTTGACTTCAGGTTCTCTTCCCACATATAAGCTAAAGCTACAGGGCATGGTAGCGTTGGTGCATGTGGAAACCATTGGCCTAGGACAGATCTTTATAGAGGACTGCAAACTCTTTTTTTTTTCTTCCTTTTTTTTGTAAAAACAGAGAGAGAGATCTTATACATATATATTTATGATATATGCTCCTTTGTAACTTTTACTACATGAGCTTGTTGGCAGTCTAGTTATTTTCTGAACTCTCACGCCCCCCTTCCCCCACTACCCCCATCCCCCACCCCGCCCCACATCCCGTTTCAGTAACATCACCATATTGTTACCAATACGAATTAAGCGACACACGCCATTGCCATCTGCTGCGCAGCATTATAATACCTAGATGAACATGTCAAAAATCGACAATAGGTTTGAAGAAAAAAAAAAAGTGTTTGTTTTTTGATGGAAAGTATTATTATTGAAAAATATGTGTCGATTGAGCCACGTGCAATGCATTGGGTAGATCATTGTGTTTGTCTGTTAGAGATTTTTAAGAAAGCTAAGAGAAAAGAGAAAAAAAAATGTATTTGTTTCAAGTCCATATGCTCCGGGACTCTAAACTAGAGGGCCACGAGAAATCCTAGTCTTTGTAAGTTGGGGGTATTTGTTTTTATTTCCTTTGTCTCTTTTTTAATGTTATATGTGTAATCATTTGTTTATAAAAATGTGGGAGGGCTGAAGGAAAAAAAAATGTACACAACTTCAGAAAAAAAAATCTCTATCATCAGATGAAAAACTGGTGCTTTAACACTATAAAGTACATTCAGAACTATTATAAATGAGTGAACAAAAATAACAGACCATTTAGGAAACTGCATTATTCCTCTCTCTATTTGTATTCTTCTATTTGTATTAAGTGGGGGGAGAGGTTCCTATTCCTTAAGGTTGTGACACAAAAGGCATTTTGGTTCAACCCTTAGAAGAAATAAAGCAAACCTATACTGTCGAGCCTAAGAAACTCTTTAAATAACGTACCCGTGCACTGCCTGAAACTCACCAGCAAAAAAAGAAAGAAACAAAAAAAACCCTCCCAGTTTAATTCATTTATCACATACATTGGCATGATCACATGACAAGTCTCTCCTAGTACTGTGGGAGATACTTCACATCCCCAAATCAGTTTTTTCCCATCATCATCCGAGTATGTTTCTAAATCTGGAGTTGGATGGAGCTCAGCAGGCTGTGTTGAGACACCCGATGTTGAAGTGGACCGAGACCTTCTGTACAGTTAGCAGAAAAGGGGTAAAATAAGCTTTTAATCTGGCATAAATATGAGGTCTGAGCCATTTGTGAAACAGGCAGCAAGGTGAGCCTCTCCCCTGTTCCACCCCTTCCTCTGTAAATGACTCTTATAGTGCTTGTGCTGTAGTGTATAGTTTCCCAGCAGTTAAAGGTTGTCCCTTGAAAGTGCCTTTTGTTCACAGACTCCATTTTGTAATCAAGATGGCCCTTTTTTTTTTCTTTTCTTTATTTTTTTCGTTGAAATGGCTTGAGGTAGCAGGCTGCCCCTGAGTGCTGTAAGGAGGCAAAAGGTCATCACCCATTCAGCGATCAGGGGCACCTCTTTCCTCCGGCTTCGAAAATGAATTCCCTCCATTGTTCCTTCCCTTCTATCCTCTCTTCCTTTTCAAAGCTATATATATATATATACACATATATATATGGTATAAAAGGAAACTGGTGTGAATTAGTTCTTTACTTTTTATTGATAAATGAGAAAAAAAAATTGAAAAGGCAAAAAAACTTGTTCTCGTTCAGCTCTTGCTTTTTTCTTCCCCTCTGTCTCCACTGTCTGTTTTCTCTTAGACACTGGAGTAGTCTGTAACTGTGTGTCTGTCACTCTCCGTCTCTCTCTCTTTCTCTCTCTCTCTCCTGCCCTCTCTGCTGTTGGGAGGATGAAAAAAAAAATATTGCCGAAAAACTTTTGTCTGAGCAGAATGCAGTTAGCTCACATGTTATTCTTGTCTGTATGCTTCACATTGTATTACCATACCCATCTTCTTCAGCTTCTCCATTCAGCAGCTAATGTAAGTGAACAAATTACGCTGATGGGCTTTTGGGGGTGTCCTTGGGTGGGTTAGGAAGGGACGACAGTGGTTCAGGGGTTTGGGTTAAAGAGGTTTAAGGGGAAGATTAATGGGGTTGAGAGGGATAGATAACCTGCTTTGGGAAGTTGGAAAGGGGCTGCGTGGGCTAGGATAAGAGTTTGCTCTTTTTGTTTAAGGTATTTATTTTTTTGGCTTTGTTTTATTCCCTCTTTTTTTGTTTCCTTTTTTAATTTGGAGTTCTTTTCATATTTGCTATCAGGGTATGCTGTCGTTTAGGCTCTCTTTGAGTATGCCTTGGACTGTAAAATGAAAGCTACAAGCACCTTATAACCGGACTTGTCGTGCATGAGGCTGAAAGAGGGGCGATGCATTTCCAGCATACATCCCACATCCATTTAAACCAATCTTATAAAGTGAAGCTCTTTTTTTTAATTATTATTACTATTTTTACGGTGGGTTTCACACACCGAAACCCTCAGCAGTATTAGCCATTTACCACACATCAACCAGATAGAAAAAGGCCAGCATGAACCTGATCTCTCAGATTTTTGAGGATCCAGGGAGTCCCTCCATTTTTCTCCTCTGACCACCTCATGCAGGATTAATCCATGTCTTTGTTCTGTTGTTTATTTTAGTTTTTTTTTTTTCTTAAGTGTGTATGGTTTAATGGTGAATTAGGCAGCATCCTAGGCCCCCTCACTCCCAAGTCTTCTATGCCTCTGTCTATGCCCTCAGTGCAGCACCACTTCTTTGTGAGAACACCCCCAGAGCTCTAGGTGAAATGCATGTGTTAATTACAGTTTCTTTTCCATAAGAAGAAAAACACAGTTTGAGAAGAGCAGCACCTGATTGAATAAAAAGGATGTTCTTGACTGTACCATCTTGCTGTGCCATGTCATTCTTTCAGTATGTAGGATGACGCATAAAAGAACTGACTGACTCAGGAACAGCTGTCAGTGTACTTCATTTCTTAGCTGGACATAGATACATTAAAACATAACTTGTCTCCTGGTAGGGCATTGGGAATTTGAAACCATTCAGGCTTCATGCCCCACCACTTTGTTCCAGACTAAAATACCAGTAGAATCCTACAGGCAGTGTGAATGTCAGCGGTACTCAGAGGGCAAACTGCTGAATTTGGGTATTTAATGACTTTTCATGAAATGAGTTGGTCAAACTAATTGCAAACTAAATACTTTATAACAAAGTGCATGCTATTTTTATCTGGTTTCTGGTATGTCAGTGCTGTTTCTTGCTCTTAAAACACTATCAAGCTCATTTCTTAAACCTTGGTATAGAAGTGCAAAATGTGCAATAAGGAGGAATTTTGGTATTGCTGATATTTATCACCTTTAAAACTTTAACTGCACTGGCCCCCATCTAAAACGAGATGGGAAAGTTATTAAACGTTACACTTGTTAAAAACCAGATTGGTAGCATTGTGACCTGAGCATTAGCATTTCACTCAATGCGATTCGCAGTGGTACAGCCTCACAGAGCTGCGAGCAGGGCCTGCAGGCTCTTTGTTGCATTGATTAAAGCACTCACCAAACGCTGCCAAGCCTTCCTTCAAACAGTAAAGTAAGTTCAAAACAAGATGTTTGTTCAAAACAAGAAAAAGTTTAATAAAAAAAAAAACATTTGGGCAAGTGACAAAAAAAAAGACAAAATTTGGTCCGACAGTGTTTAAATACATTTTTTTTTAAAGATACATTTAAAGGTTTCAAGCATTGCAGTTGTGAACTAAAAGCTCATACTCCAGGAAAGGATTCATGTAAACATTACGTAAAACACAGTGATACAAGCAGATAAAAAGAAATGACAATAATTTATTTAGAAGACCAAAACAAGTTTTTAAATAAGATTTTTGAGCATTTTGACCAGAACATTGCCGTCAGTTAATATTCTGCAATATTAGTGTTCACACTAAGTATGTGCAGTGTAGTCCTGTGTTTCAGGGCAAGTCATGAGCTACGAAATTGGAGTTGAAGACAAAGTAAATCAGAAATAAAACATCACTGAGGTGTATTCAACGTCCACATTAAAGATTTCTGAAAAAGTGCATGTGCTAGTGCCCTTTATTATTAATCATAAGCTCCTATTGCTCCCATTGATTTGGTCAAGTTTCAAAATATTTTCCCTACTTCAACCAATAATATATGCCAGACTGTGAAATGTAAACTTGGGAAAAAGTTTGACCTTTTCCTTCCTCATATTCAATAAATAAAAAATAATGGAAAAATTACTTATGGGCGCTAATGCTATCCCTCAGCCTCCTAGTAGATGCAACTGTGGTATAAATGTGAAAATAATGACTTTTTTCTTGAGTTATTGTATTCACAAGACTTTCAGAAAACTTGACCTCTGACCTTGACCGAGGTACTCAATGATTTTAATGTACTTTGGCTTGTTAAGGAGTGGCTAAGGTAGGTAAGTGGATTGTCCTCTAATAGCAAGGTTAGTAGTATTAATCACAACTATAAGCAAATTCCACAAGCAAGGCATGAACTTCATGGCGTACGTGTTTGTGTGACTGAATGAGAAACACATAGTAAAGTGCTTCATAGACCCTAGCTAAAATTAAAAAGGCACTGCAGAAATTTACTGTAATATAATGATCTCTAAATGACACCAACTGCTTGAAATTTCAAGTATCAGTAACTGAAGCTCCTCCGGGTAAGTGCTCCTCTCCGTTCTCACCTGCCGGAGTGTCAGCTTCATCGGGCACCCCGGATCCAGAGGTCTGAAGAAGATGGAAATCAATTAGCCTTTTTAATAATGAAAAGCGTTTTAACTATCAGCAGTTTTTAAGTTTCTGCTCAGAGACAACCTACCTGTTGGCCTAAAGCCTGTGGTGCAGGGTCTGTTTCCTGCACTGGGAGGTGTTTCTGTTCTTCATCACCAGGCCCTGTACTGTTTTGTGATGGTGGAAACTGTAATCCATTTTGCATGGGTGGAGCTGATCCATTCTGGATGTTGAGAGATTAAACCATGAAACGTTTTGAAGGGTCTCATGTCAGTATAACCACAGACCGTGGGGGAGTCATTTACCTCAGAGACATTTGCCTGTGAGGATCCACTTGTCTCCTGAACTGGAGGATCTTCAGGACGTATTGGTAGTGCAGCATGCCGAGGGCGCGGTGGAGGGGGTGGAGGGGGTTGATAAACTGAGGCCTAAATGAATGAAAAGTGCCATAAGAGACAGTCTGATGTGCAGACAGGCAATTGTGTAACATGAGTCGAGCCACCACAGCAGCAACAGTGGGTCTCTGCTACCATTCAGGGCCACAGCTGCCACTGCTGACACAGACTTCAGATCTCAATATATTTCTGGTAGTTTTGGAATGTTTTATGACAGGAACGATGTAAAACGGGCAATTAGGCTTCCTTTAATATTGTTTATATCATTCCCAACACTTACACAACTGAAATGCATTCAATCAACACAAACAACTGCACAACTTAACAATGGATATCGTTTGGGTTAGTCATATTCTGAGGAACAGACCTTAGTGTGGCATATTAAATAATTATGGTAATGTAAATTTGAGGTTTGGTAGGTAAAAATATTTGTATGCATGCAATAAAAAAAACAAAAATAAAAAAAACACAAAAAAAACCAACCCAAAGTATTTGACTTTGAGTCCATCACAGAGGTTGTTTCACATTTAAGGGAATGGGGAAATAAAATTCACACTTTTTCTCCAGATTTTTTTCTCTTTTTTATATCAAACAGTATTTAAAAATGTGCAGTTTGACACATCTGGGACAAAAGGAGTGAAAATCCTATGAAGAAAAAAAACAAAAACAAGAAAACAGGGCAGCATATAGCAGCTCACCATCCATTTTACCTGGCATTTATAGAAGAACAAGAGTTGGGCAAAACAAGAGGTTGTGCTCAAATGAACACCAAAGTCACACCAGAAATAAATAAATAAATAAATGATGTATATATGTATATATATATAATTCCCAGCTCACCCCTGTGGGTGGTCTATCCTTCAAGCTCGGGTCCTCTACCAGAGGCCTGGGAGCTTGAGGGTCCTGCGCAGTATCTTAGCTGTTCCTAGGACTGCGCTCTTCTGGACAGAGATCTCCGATGTTGTTCCTGGGATCTGCTAGAGCCACTCGCCTAGCTTGGGAGACACCGCACCAAGTGCTCCAATTACCACTGGGACCACTGTTACCTTCACCCTCCACATCTTCTCGAGCTCTTCTCTGAGCCCTTGGTATTTCTAAAGCTTCTCGTGTTCCTTCTTCATGATGTTGCTGTCATTCGGAACTGCTACAGCAGCTTTCCTCGCGGCCTCTTCATGGTTCCCATTTGTCTGTGGGAACCATGGTACTTGCAACTGTCCTCTATGTCTGCAATGTTGCCTTCTGGTAGTTCCAGTCCCTCAGTTCTGACTACCTTCCCTCTCTTTGTTACCATCCGACTACACGTCTCCAGTCCGAATGACATTCCGATGTCGTTGCTGTATATCCTGGTGGTGTAGATCAGTGAATCGATATCTTGTTCACTCTTGGCATACAGCTTTATGTCATCCATGTACAGGAGGTGGTTGACAACTTCTCAATTTCGTAGTCGGTATCCGTAGCCAGTCTTGTCAATAATCTGAGTGAGAGGGTTGAGGCCTATGGAAAACAGCAGCGGGGACAGAGCATCTCCTTGGTAGATCCCGCACTTGATGCTGACTGGTGCTATGGGCTTGAAGTTGGCCTCTAGTGTTGTACGCCACATCCCCATTGAGTTCCTGATGAAGGCTCTCAGGGTCCTGTTGATCTTATGCAGTTCTAGACATTCCAGGATCCAGGTGTCGAGCATTGAGTCATAGGCCTTCTTGTAATCAATCCAGGCAGTGCACAGGTTGGTCAGCCTAGTCTTGCAGTCTCGGGCGACTGCTCGGTCAACCAGTAGCTGGTGTTTTGCGCCTCTGGTATTCTTACCAATCCCTTTCTGTGCCCTGCTCATCTATTGACCCATGTGCCCATTCATCTTAGCCACTATGATGCCTGACAGGAGCTTCCA